>WHPZ01244109.1:0-14582 GCA_016617965.1 Macrosiphum rosae | reverse complement strand
CATGCCCTGAACAAGATGACGAAGGCAGGGATGCCAGAAAGCATTCGTATTGCCTGAGGATCCGACCAGCTACACGCCCGGGATCTGATTTATTCAACAAAGCCCGACGCACCATCAAAATCCATTTCCATCTGGCTTTCGAGAATGAATTTTTCTCGCTGAACTGCTTCTGTACCAGATACCAATAATGTTGCTGGCTTTCGGGGGGCTTTATGCTCATCACGGGCAAACTGGAAGGGAAGTCCCTCAATTGACATAACTAACCGATTACTACCATCAGAGATAGTCAGCCAGCCATGTTCCAATGCAAGCAGCTTCAACTTATTTTTCTGTCTATCGAAACGCGTACAGCCTCGTGAATACCCAGAATCGTAGGTGGATTGCAGGTCATCTTAAGTTGTGTAACATTCTTCCAGCAACGCTTTTGCTAAGATATTTCAACGCTCTTCAGTAAGGACGTGTTCGAAGTGCTGAGGATGAGGGGTAGGCATTATTACTTGGCCTATTTTCCGTATTCGTAAAACGAAATTTATGGTGAAATCACGAATTAGTCAAACCGGAAACGGAAAAATCCTAGAATTTTTCAAGCCCTTTCAGGCTCTGCATTCAGGGCCTGATATTTATAAGTGGAGTGTAGTCATGTGTGGCTAATCTTGAACCGAATTGAAAAAGAACAAAGCCGTGTTTGGCTTCCCATGGTCACGAGCCGATTTCAATCCTTGCAACAGTCCGGTTTTGCACTCGGCTCGGTTCGGCATCGGGTTTTCGCTTGGTGAGCCGAGTGGTTTCCCCGTTCTTTCATCTGCCAGAATGCACCATCAGTTCGGGTGCTATCACGAAAGCATTGACGCTAATGTCTTCAATCGTTTTGTCGTCTAGCTCAAGGTTATGAGTTGCACAGTAATCTCGAGCCTGCTGATGTTGGCGGCGATAACTATCCCCTTGAGCTTGACGAACATAGGAATACGCTTTAGGACTTCTCATAACAGTCCCTTTGCTAGTGAGGTGTGCCTGTAAACCAAGGATAAAAATTCAGATGAGATCACCTTGTCAAAAACGCGGTACTTTTAACAACATCCACAACCATTGATTTTTATCACATTAGCCATGATATAATTAACATAATGATTATTATAAAATTTCATTGAAGTTTTCACGCTTTATGATCGCCTGTATGCTACAAACCTAATCAGACAGAACACGGTGAACCATCATGACAAATCATGCAGAGCTTAAGCTCACCATGTACGGCCTTTCTCCTAAAAGCTGCGACACCATTAAAAAAGCCTGCCGCTGGCTGGAGGAACAAGGCATAGCCTATCAATTTCACGATTACCGCGCTGACGGGCTGGAGGAACAGCAGCTACGCGATTTTGTCGAGCGGCTAGGTTGGCAGCCACTGCTGAATACTCGCGGCACCACCTGGCGCAAGCTGGATGAAACGCAGCGTAACACCTGTGATAACGCCGATGCCGCCATCGCGGTGATGCTGGCGCAACCGGCGATCATCAAACGGCCACTGCTGGACGACGGCCAGGGGCACACCCTGCTCGGTTTCAGTCCCAATAGCTATCAGCAATTTATCTCCGAGGTCACCGCATGATTTGCCCGGTTATCGAACTGGCTCAACAATTGATCAAACGCCCTTCCCTCAGCCCACATGATGAAGGCTGCCAGCAATTGCTGATTGCGCGTCTGAAGGCGATCGGCTTTACCGTCGAAACGCTGGATTTCGACGATACTCAGAACTTCTGGGCCTGGCGCGGTGAAGGCCGAACGCTAGCATTTGCTGGCCACACCGATGTGGTGCCGGTCGGCGACGAGAAATGCTGGCACAACCCGCCGTTTGAACCAACCATCCGCGATGGCATGCTGTATGGACGTGGCGCTGCGGATATGAAAGGATCGTTAGCGGCGATGGTGGTAGCGGCGGAGCGCTTTGTTGCTGCCAACGCGACTCATCAAGGCCGGCTGGCGTTTCTGATCACTTCCGACGAAGAAGCCAGCGCCGCCCACGGCACGGTCAAAGTGGTGGAGGCACTAATGGCACGCAATGAGCGACTGGATTATTGCTTGGTCGGCGAACCCTCCAGCACTGACCGCGTTGGCGATGTGGTAAAAAACGGTCACCGTGGTTCGATCACTGCCAGCCTGCGTATTCACGGCGTTCAGGGTCACGTTGCCTATCCACATCTGGCAGATAACCCAGTACACCGCGCCATACCAGCACTGAATGAGTTGGTGGCGATCGAATGGGATCAGGGCAACGAATTCTTCCCGCCGACCAGCATGCAGATCGCCAATATTAGGGCTGGCACCGGCAGCAATAATGTGATCCCTGGTGAGCTGTGGGTGCAATTTAACTTCCGCTTCAGCCCTGAGCTGACCGATGCGCTGATCAAGCAACGCGTTGAAGCGTTGCTAGAGCGCCACCAACTGAACTACAGCATCGAATGGCATCTGTCCGGGCAACCCTTCCTTACTGCACGCGGGGCACTGGTGGACGCCGTGGTCAATGCAGTTGAGCACTATTCTGAATTAACACCACAGTTGCTGACCACAGGCGGTACCTCCGATGGCCGCTTTATCGCTCAAATGGGGGCGCAGGTGGTGGAGCTGGGGCCGGTCAATGCCACCATCCACAAGGTTAACGAGTGCGTGAATGCCGCCGATCTGCAACTACTGAGCCGTATGTACCAACGCATCATGGAGCAACTGGTCGCATGATCACCACGGAAATGCTTACCGGGCGCTCTACCGAACACTTGGCACCACTCAGTGGCAACCACCGTCTACAGCCTGCTGCGGTGGTCGCATTCCTCGCCATGCAGCAGGCAGCGCAGGTGGCGGGATTCGATCTACAACCCGCCAGCACGTTCCGTGATTTCGCGCGGCAATTGGCGATCTGGAATGGAAAATTTTGTGGCGAGCGCCCAGTATTTGATAAGGGCGGCCAACCGATCGACGTCACACTGCTGTCCACCGCCGAGCGCTGTGAAACCATCCTACGCTGGTCGGCATTGCCAGGTGCCAGCTGCCATCACTGGGGCAGTGATCTGGACGTGTACGATCCGTCACTGCTACCAGAAGGCCAAAAGCTGCAACTGGAACCTTGGGAATATGAGCAAGGGGGGAACTTCCACCCGCTCGATCAGTGGCTGACGGCACATATGGCGGAATTTGGTTTTTATCGCCCATTCAGCACAGCGGGTAACGGCGTGGCGGTCGAACCTTGGCATCTGAGCTACCGACCGCTGGCACGGAAGGCCGAACATCTACTGACGCCGGCGCGGCTGCTGCTGGCCTGGCAGAACCAAAAAGTGGCCGGTGCCGAATGGCTTGAACGCCATTTGCCATCAATATTTTCGCGTTTTATACGCCGTGAAGAAAAAGACTGAATATGCAATGGTTAGCAAATCACTGGTGGATTATGCTACTGATCCCGGTGGGGATGATCGTCAGCGCCGTCAAAGATCTACGGCGCGTGAACCTCAAAAGCTATCTGACCGACAAGCCAGAACTGCCGCCGCACCGCGATAACAACGCTCAATGGGACGACGAAGACGACTGGCCGAAAAAGAAATAACATCAACGCGCCGCATTCCAACCTCCTGTCTGTCGCCGCTAAATCAACAACAACGGATGGTCCAAGCGCGCCACTGGTGGCAATGTTGAGCATCAAGCTGTGTCAATGCTTCCGCTACCTCATGCCGCCAGTGACGCAGTAGGGTTTTCTGACCACTGAGGCCCAACTGTATGATGTACTGCGCTGGCGTTTGCTGCCGTTGTAAATGCAGGCGCAATGCCGGTAGTGGCAGGCGACTGATACGTAGCAGTCGCTGTAGCGCTCCCAGGCTTGCCTCCAGCGGCCGATGGGCGAAGGCGAAACCAGCCAACTCGCGCCAATCCTCCTGCGCTAATTGTGAGTCGTCGCCATCAAAGGGGAGCACCAATTGCACATTGATGCGCTGCTGCAACCACTGCCAATCGCGCGCCAGGCGCTGATGTGCCGCCTGCCGCAGTGCCTCTCCCTGTTTGCTCAACGGCAGGATGGCCATGGCGGTATAGCATCCGCTGCGGCTCTCCAGCTTGCTGCCAATGCGCACCAACTCAAAGCCACAGGACTGCCAGAAGCGCCACAGTGGCTCAGTATAACCGAAGCTGACCGAGAGAAAATCCAGTCCCTGCACCTGTTGACGCTGTTGTGCTATCAAGCGGCGGGCGATACCCTGCCGCCGCAGTGCGGGCAGTACGGCAATGCGCGTAATGCGCCGTGAATGCAACATTGGTGCCCACCACTGGCCGCCGTGCGCCGCCAAAGACTGTGCTACCAAATTGCCACGCGGTCGCCGCCGCCCAGCCCAGACCCCATGCGCCAATTCGGCGTTAAGGCCGCCTTCATCCACCAGCCATAGCGCACCGACTACCTCCTGCGCCATCTGTGCCAAAGCAAAATGCATGCCGGGCGCATCCATCAGCCGACGTAAATCCAACGGCGAAGTACGGTAATGCGCACTACTCAATAAGGCATAAAAACGCCGTAGCCGCTGCGGATCTGCACACAACTCCCGCTGTTCGACCTGGCTGACGCTGATCTCCTGCTTAGTCGCCTGCCATTCTGGCAGTTCGTTGAACAACAGCGCATTATTTATCACCCGTTCCAGCGAATCGTCCTGCGCCCAGCGCATCGGTTGTTGCAGGCTAAGCGAGCGAAACGCTGGCAACCCGGCGCAAAACTTGAGCAAAAAGCCGCGCCCACTGCCTTCATACCCCTGCACCGTGGTGGTCAATAGCACCCGATGAAAATAACTGACCAATTGTTGCAATAGCGGGCCAGGAATGGCGGCCGTCTCATCCACCAACAACCAACCCTCACCCACTTGACCGACGTCCTGCCTACGGCAGTGCGCCAGCAGTGCATCGGGTGCCCAGAACTGCGCACGGCCTTGCGCCCATTCGCCCGCGACCTCGGTAGCTGCCCGGCTCGGCCCGGTGATCCAGCAACTCAGCGGTGAGTTCGCCACCAGCATACCCGCCAACGTTGATTTGCCGCGACCACGCGCCGCAGTCAACACCCAGATGCCGGATGTAGCCTTCAGCAACTGCCTCAACAGCGCCTGCTGTTCCGTGGAAGGGCGACCATCAGGTTGCCGCCAGCTAGCACGTTCAGCAAGCGGTGCCAGTACCAAAGCCTCACCCTGCTGCCACAGCGTCACCTCGTCGTCAGCGGCCAGTTGACGTTGCAGATGCTGGATAAAATGCGGGGTGGTAATTGGCTGCGAGCCATCGCTCCAGCGCAGGCTGTCGTCATCCGTCAGTCGGTGCCACTGCCGCCACGGCGGCGTCAACAGCAGCAGCCAACTGCCAGCACGCAATGCGCCGGACAACACCGCCAGCGCTTCAACATCCAGCGCCTGCGTGGCGTCAAATACCGCATGCAGCCGCTCCTGCCCTAACAACTGACGCACCGCACCGCTCGCCAATGCCGACAAACCGGGTGGCGGGCGTGCGCCGATCCACGGCCAGTCGCCCGGTAGCGTAGCAGCCAGCCATTGCGCCTGCTGTCGGCACCATTCAGATTCACCGCTGATCACCAGCAGACGCCTGATGCCCTGCTGCTGCATACGCTGTTGCATTGCTTGTAACATCAGAGTCCAAACTGAAAACATGCCAGCCTCAGGTTGCGGCATAGGCTGTGCTAACGGGAGGTAAATGTGTTGCAGGTTTTGGGATCACCGCTGTCGAAGCCCTGTTTCAACCAAAAATAACGTTGCTGTGAGGTGCCATGAGTAAAGCTGTCTGGCACTACCCGCCCTTGGCTCTGCTGCTGCAAGCGGTCATCACCGATCGCTTGTGCGGCGTTCAGCGCCGCCTGCAAATCCCCGGCTTCCAGCATCTGCTGTTTCTCGGCGAATTTGCCCCACACGCCAGCGAAACTGTCCGCTTGTAGCTCCATCTTCACCGACAAGCGGTTAACTTCTGCCTGGCTGGCACCCTGCTGCATCTGGCGTACCATAGGTTCAATACCCAGCAAGTTCTGCACATGATGGCCGACTTCATGCGCCACCACGTAAGCCGGCGCAAAATCACCGCCAGCGCCCAGTTTGATTTTCATGTCTTGATAGAACGACAAGTCGATATACACCGTTTTGTCTGCTGGACAATAGAATGGCCCCATCGCCGCCTGGCCAGTACCACAACGGGTGCGCGTGACGCCGCGATACATAACCAGCTTGGGTGGCTGATAAATTTTGCCCATGCGTTGCGTTGGAACACCTCATTCCAGTTATCTTCGGTCGATGCCAGCACCACCGAGGTGAATTTCGCTAGTTCATTGTCTTTCGCGCTGATATTGGTGCTTTGCGGCTGGCTGTACGCAACCCCATCTCCGCCGTTGAGCAGCGGCGATAGGTCGATGCCGTAGTAACCAGCCACCAACACCACCACCAGAATGGCAATACCGCCCTTACCATCTACCGGCACGCGGAACCCCCCTCCCGCACCCAGATCTGAAGACTGCCCGCGACGATCCTCAACATTGTCACTTTCTCGACGCCCTTGCCAACGCATAATTCAACTCCAGATTAGGTTTTTTATAATGGTGGGAAACTCACTGAGTGATTACCATTATAAAGAGTCAGCGGTAATGTAAATGTAGAATTTTTCTGGCAGTGTGGAGAATGAATCCGGCAGTGGGGGCAGTCCAAGATTATCCTATTAGTCAGCCCCCCTTAGAGCCTACCCCAGTAGGCGTACATTGTTGTAACACAGGCAGCGCGCAACAACTGGCGCGTACATGGAATACGTGAGTATGGTGAACACTGCCCAAATGCAAAATGGCAAATAAAATAGCCTAATGGGATAGGTTCTTAGCCTGTGCTGGTTACCAATGTTGTGTAGCTTCTTGATATCCAGTGATACCGCCGGGAAACATTAATGTTCGGGCGATCCGGCCAGATCGCCCGTAGGGCAGGCAGAGGCTTAGCCCAGCTTCACGCCGATGCGCCGAGCCACTTCTTCGTAGGCTTCGATCAGGCCGCCTAAACTCTGACGGAAACGGTCTTTGTCCATCTTATCGAGGGTGGTTTTGTCCCATAGGCGGCAACCATCTGGCGAGAACTCATCACCCAGTACCACTTCGTCATTGAACAGACCAAACTCCAGCTTAAAGTCAACCAGGATCAGGCCCGCATCGTCGAACAGCTTGCTCAGCACATCATTGGCTTGGTAGCTCAGTTCGCGCATGCGCGCCAGATGCGCTTTGCTTACCCAGCCAAAGGTCTCGCAGTACGATTCGTTGACCATAGGATCATGCATAGCGTCATTTTTCAGAAACAGGTCAAACAGCGGCGGAGTCAATACCTGGCCTTCTTCGATGCCAAGCCGCTTTACCAGTGAACCGGCAGCATGGTTGCGGATCACGCATTCGACAGGCACCATCTCCAGCTTCTTCACCAACACTTCATTGTCGGAGAGTAGACGCTCCATTTGGGTCGGGATGCCAGCTTCTTGCAATTTGTTCATGATGAAATGGTTGAACTTGTTGTTCACCATGCCTTTGCGAGCGAACTGTTCGATGCGCTGACCATCCAGTGCTGACGTATCGTTGCGGAACTCCAACACCAGTAGATCGGGATTTTCGGTGGTGTAGACGGTTTTTGCCTTTCCACGATACAGCTCAGCTAGCTTTTGCATCTCACTTACTCCAATGATGTTGCCCCGTCATCTTTCAGGCGGAGGCCAGAAATGCACGGGTAGAAAATTGACCTAAAGAGTTCTTTAGCATGATACCGGGCTATTGTGCCAAACCTGCCACGCAAACGATACCGTGCTAACCAAACAAAAAGGAGCCTTGGCTCCTTTTTGTTTATTTACTGCTGGTATGACTGAATGCAGACTGGAATGCTGCTACCAACCCGTCGTTTTGCGACTGGGTCAACGGCCTGCCCTTAGCACCGATAAATTGCAGGCTAGTGCGGTTGTTCAGGTCGCCGACTTGCAGCTTGTAATTCCCTTTAGCCAGTTCAGGCTCCTTGACACCCAAGGCATCCCAATCGCTGCGGCTCAACGTTTTGTAGGAGACGGCCACGCTGCCCTGCGGGCGGTTGCGGTCACCCACTTTCATCCCCAGTTTCTCCAGCGCTGCCGGCAGGCGATCCCACACCACAGTGTAAGGGCCGCGCACCACTAACATTGGCAGAGCGGTGTCATCAGCACCGCTCTGCACGTCCAGCTCGCCGAAACGGCTCGCCGACTGCCTGCTCGCCAGGTTGTCCCGCTTATGCAAGGCTTCGATGATGGTATTCATCATCACACCATTGTAGCGTTGGATTGCAGATAGATCGCTCTCTTGAGCGGTTTTACCTTGCTGCTGTAGGCCGACGCTTTTCACCACCAGCGCCTGCTGGTAACCCTGCTGCTGCACGCTGATCTGGTAGCGGCCTTGGTACTGGCTGTCTTCATCCAAGCGGTTCCACTTCACCCAGTCAGTGGTCAAGGTTTGAGCGGCATCCTGGCGTGAGGCGATAGTGATCTGTTTTGCTTGCAGCATGCTGACCACGCGCGACCACAAGTGTTGGTTCTGCGGGCAGTTTTCCAGCAGCAGCGTGCCGCTATCACCGTTGTATTGTGCGTGTGAACCACTCAGTAGTGCCAGAGGCTGCACCGGTGGACGAATATCTAGCTGCTTGCCAACACTGCCTTTCAACGTGATAGCTGGCACCTCATAGTTGCCGCTTTGCACCGGCAAGATCATGCCAACCGGCGCGTTCAGCGCTTTGAGCGGTACGGCGTCAAGATACGCCTCGTCGCCACTCACTTGGCGTTTGTAGCGCTGATCGCTGCTACAGCCCACCAGCATCATAACCAGCGAGAGGCCAACGACTTTTGCTACCGTCGATTTTTGCAATGAATAAGCCATTAAATTTCCTTTAGAGTTACAGCAAACCGGCGCTTTTCAGCGCGCGTTCCACTACCGGACGGGCGGCGTCACTCAACGGCGTCATCGGCAGACGCAGCGTATCGGTTGCCAATAATCCCAGCGCCTTACAGGCCCACTTCACTGGAATCGGGTTTGCTTCTACAAATAAATCCTGATGCAGCGGCATCAAATGCTGATGCAAGCGGTGTGCTTTCGCAAAGTTGCCTTGTGCCGCCAACGCACAAAGCTGTGCCATTTCACGCGCGGCCACGTTGGCCGTAACAGAAATAATCCCTTTGCCACCCAATTTCATGAAGTCCAGACCACTGGCGTCGTCGCCACTCAGCAGGATGAAATCTTCATCATCAACCTGCTGTTGGATCTGGCTGACACGGCTTAAGTTTCCTGTCGCCTCTTTAACAGCAACAATATTGTTGATTTTTGCCAGCCGCGCGATAGTCGGGGGCAGCAGATCACAGCCGGTGCGCGAGGGTACGTTATACAGAATCTGCGGCAGCGCCGTGCTTTCGGCGATCGCCTTGAAGTGCTGGTATAGCCCTTCCTGAGTCGGCTTATTATAGTATGGCGTCACCGTCAGACACCCCACTACACCCGTATCGGCAAAGCAGTGGGTAAGCGAAATGGCTTCAGCCGTGGCGTTAGCACCAGTACCGGCGATCACTGGAATGCGGCCATCGGCCAGTTCCAGCGTCTGCAATACCACGTCAATATGCTCGTCGTGGGCAAGCGTTGCGGACTCACCAGTAGTCCCAACGGAAACAATAGCCGCAGTTCCACTGGCTACATGATAATCAATCAGTTTTTTTAGGCTCGCGCGATCAACAGTACCTTTATTGTCCAGCGGCGTAACCAGAGCAACAATACTTCCCGTAAACATTGACCGTCCTCTCCACAAACAAGTCATTCATGGTACTTTTGCTGCCTATCCAAAAGCAAGTAAACAACCGTCTTGTCAGCGCTTGGCATGCGGTTTTTTTTATGTTTACCTTGATAAACCCATTGAGTTAAGAATTGAGCAAGCCTGTCATCTTCTATATACAGAATTAAACGCACAAGGCAATATTAGCGTTATGAACTATCGACAGCACGATGAGTAAAGAGGGAGTACCGACATGAACCCATTAAAAGTTAACGATATAGCACCGAAATTTAGTTTGCCTGACCAAGACGGCGAGAAAATTAATTTGTCCGATTACCAAGGACAACGTGTACTGATTTATTTTTACCCCAAGGCGATGACGCCAGGCTGCACCGTGCAAGCCTGCGGGCTGCGGGATAACATGGACGAGTTGAAAAAGGCCGGTGTTGAGGTGCTAGGTATCAGCACCGACAAACCGGAAAAGTTGTCACGTTTTACTGAAAAAGAGTTACTCAACTTCACGCTACTGTCTGACGAAGATCATCAGGTAGCGCAACAGTTTGGCGTGTGGGGTGAAAAAACCTTTATGGGCAAAACCTACGATGGTATTCACCGTACTAGCTTCCTGATCGACGCAACAGGCAAGGTTGAGAAAGTGTTTAATAATTTCAAGACCACCAATCATCACGATATCGTGCTGAGTTACCTGCAACAACAGTGAACCACACGAAGCGCGGCAGTTCGCTGCGTTCCAACACACTTTTGCGCGGATTGTACTGGTGAGTGCGGCATACGAAGAAGAACGTTTGACCGATACTAACGTATTGAAAAAATTAAATATTTATTTAACGGAAGTCCCTGGCGATGACCATTCAGTTAACCAAAACAGCGATAGCAGTACTGTTGCTCGCTACGTTTTCCGCCCCTCCACTGGCGAAGAGCCATGATCAGCTACCTGACATAGGCACCTCCGCCGGCGGCACGCTGAGCATCGGTCAAGAGCGGGCGATGGGCGACTTCTATGTGCGCCAGCTACGCGCCAGCGCGCCTTTAATCCATGATCCGCTGCTGACGCAATACATCAACCAACTGGGTAATCGGCTGGTGGCTAGCGCCTATTCGGTACGCATGCCCTTCCATTTTTATCTGGTACGCAATGACGAGATCAATGCCTTCGCCTTCTTTGGCGGCAACGTCGTGCTACACTCCGCGCTTTTCCGCGTCAGCGATAACGAAAGCCAACTGGCTTCGGTGCTGGCACACGAAATTTCACACGTTACCCAACGCCATTTGGCGCGCGCGATGGAAGACCAGCAGCGGCAGGCTCCGCTGACTTGGTTCGGCACGTTCGGCTCCATTCTGCTGGCGATGGTCAGCCCTACCATGGGGATGGCGGCACTGAGCAGCACCCTAGCCGGCACCCAGCAAGGCAGGATCAGCTTTACCCAATCAAATGAACAAGAAGCCGACCGCATTGGCATTCAGGTGTTGCAACGCGCTGGTTTCGATCCGCAGGCGATGCCCGCTTTCTTACAGAAGCTGTCGGATCAATCACGCTATGCGTCTAAACCGCCGGAAATGCTGTTGACCCACCCCTTGCCGGACAACCGTCTCGCCGATGCACGCAACCGCGCTAACCAAATGCCGAAGCATCTTATACAGTCCTCGCAGGACTACCTGATGGCTAAGGTGCGTTCGCTTGGCATGTACAGTACTGAAGGGGCCTTGACCGATGAACAACTTAATACCTACAGCCAAGGCAACGTGCGCGAGCAACTGGCCGCCAAATACGGCCATGCCATCCTGTTATATGAAGCGAAAAAGTACGATGAAGCACGTCATATCCTCCAGCCAATGTTGGCGCAGAACCCGAAAAACCTCTGGTTACTCGACCTGATGGCCGATATCGATATCGGTCAAAAACGCGCAGCGCAAGCTATTGCCCGTCTGGAAGCTGCCAACACCGCGCAAAGCAATAATGTTGTGCTGCAACTTAACCTGGCCAACGCTTATGTTGAAGGCAACCAACCCGCCATGGCGTCGAAAATGCTTAACCGTTACACCTTTGATCATCCGAACGATCCGAATGGCTGGGAACTGCTGGCGCAGGCCAGCGCCGCCCAAGGGCTGCGCAATGAAGAGTTGGCGGCTCGCGCCGAGAGCCTGGCGCTGACCGGCAAGCTAGATCAAGCTATCGGCCTGCTCAGCAAGGCCAGCTCGCTACAGAAGCTCGGTAGCCTGAAACAGGCGCGCTATGATGCGCGTATCGACCAACTGCGCCAGTTGCAACAGCGCTTCCGCCAATACCAACGACACTGATTTCATCAGGAATAAAAGCCATGAAGCACGTGACTATTTATCATAACCCACACTGTTCTAAGAGCCGCGAATGCTTGGCGCTACTGAAGCAGCGTGGCGTTGATGCCAACGTGGTACTGTACCTGGAAACGCCGCCATCTGGCGATGAATTACACAACCTGCTGAAAACACTGGACTTCCGCTCCGCACGCGATCTGATGCGCAAAAAAGAAGATTTATACCAGGAATTGAAGCTGGCAGACACCAGCTTGAGCGAACAGCAGTTGCTCACCGCGATGACGGAATACCCAAAGCTCATCGAACGCCCTATCGTGGTCGCAGGCGGCAAGGCACGCATTGGCCGGCCAGCAGAGCAAGTGCTGGAGATTTTGTAATTTCAGCAGTTCTGATTGCCTGCGATTATGATAATACCCCTGATCAGGGCTACTTCGCTTACCCCATGTCACCTGGATGGGCATTTCGTGCAAGCAATGGGCCGCATCAATGGCACTTTGCGCGCTCAGCGCGTGCCTATGATGAGCATCGGGTCTAGGCCGAAAACACCCCGGAGCTGCACGCCAAACAATTGACCCATGCCTTGCGCTGCTGCTACAGCCCTAGGGTTTCTTTGACGAACGGGATGGTCAGCTTGCGCTGGGCGGTGATTGAGGCATGATCGAGCTGATTCAGGGTCATGAACAACGTGCGCATCTCGCGATCCAGCCGCTTCAACAGAAAACGCCCCACGTCTTCTGGCAGCTCGAAGCCGCGCAGTTTGCCACGCAACTGTAAGGCCAGCAGCTTTTCTTCATCCGATAGCGGCTGCAACTTATAAATCTGCCCCCAGTCTAGGCGCGAAGCGAGATCCGGTAGGTATAGATTCAACTGACGTGGTGGCCGATCGCCGGTAATAAACAGCCGCGTGTGGCCGGTTTCCAGAATGCGGTTGTAGAGGTTGAAAATCGCTATTTCCCACGCTTCATCGCCAGCGATACACTCAATATTGTCGATGCACACCAACGCCAACTGTTCCATGCCGTCCAACACTTCAGGCATAAAATAGGTGCGCTTATCCAGTGGCACGTAACCCACGGCTTCACCGTGCTGTGAAAGTTCGGCGCAGGCCGCATGCAACAGATGGCTGCGCCCCCCCCCCTCACGTGACCAAAAATAGATATAGCTGCCATGCTCTTGGCACACGGCTGATCGGATGGCGGCAAGCAGGGATGGGTTCTCTCCCGGATAAAAACTGTCGAAAGTCTCATCATCGGGGAGATAAAGTGGCAATGAAAGCTGTGCCGGCGTATTCAGAAAAGTACCTCAACCAAAACAGGCAGGAAAACACGGCCAGTTTAACACAGAAAATCAGCGCTGTTGAACCGGCAGGATTTAGAGCCTATACCAGTAAGTATACAGTGTTGCAGCCCCTTTGGATACAGACAGCACGCAACAACCGGCGGAAACATGGAGTCCGTGAGGAGGGTGAGCACTGCCCAAGTCCAAAATGGCGAATAAAATAGCCTAGTGGGATAAGTTCTTAATGCCACAATCACAATGGTAAATGATGCTTCACCACTATTTAATTAAAAAAAATCTTATATTGGCAACTAACTCTCTGCCATAACAGGCGAAATTTGTCATTTAATCAAGATCTGTCCTAATATTAAGAAGGTAAAACGCAATCACCATCAACAAAGTTTCTTAGAGGATACAGACGATGAAAATTTGGAATAAAGTGCTTTTAGCCTCCATTATTACATTGCTGTTTGCTGGTTGCTGGCTGTGATGACTCGTCCAAGGCTGACGATAACTTGGATAAAGCCAAGGACAGCGCCGAACAAATGAAGGATGCCGCAGAGCAAAAAGCGGAAAATCTGACAGATAAAGCACAAACCACCGCTGATGAAATCAAAAAAGAGGCCGCCACTCAAGCTGATCATTTGAAAGACAAGGCATCGGCCATTAAGGATGAGGCGGACAAACAGGCTGGCGCTATCATCGATGACGCCGAGGCCAAGGCTGGCGCCATCAAAGACGAGGTCAGCAAGCACAGCCAGCAGTTGGTCGACCAAGCTCAGGCGATCAAGCATGATGCGATCAGTGGTGCCAACGATCTGGCCGAGCAAGCTAAGACGAAAACCGAGGCCCTTAAAAACAGCGCTGAAAATAAAGCAGAAGAATTGAAGAGCAATATCGACGCAGCACATAACCATCATGCGCCATCCGATACCCAACAGTAATCATGATTCAGCAACAATGAAAGGAGCGGTAAATGGGGATTATTTCCTGGATTATTTTCGGCCTGATTGCCGGTATTTTGGCTAAATGGATCATGCCGGGCAGAGAAAACAGCGGCTTTATCCTAACCATAGTATTGGGCGATCCTGTCCCTAATTCTGTGTAACTGCCAGCGTATTAAAGGTGATCGCTCAGGCGGTCACCGAACTCGATAATAAAACGACTCATCGCCAGCCGCCAGTTCTG
>WHPZ01234557.1:0-12855 GCA_016617965.1 Macrosiphum rosae | reverse complement strand
CGTGCGATATATGTGACAAGTCATTCAGTGTAAGTGGTCAGCTTTCGGTACACCGTCGTACACACACTGGAGAGAAACCGTATCACTGCGACATATGTGACAAGTCGTTCAATGAAAGTGGTCAGCTTTCGGCCCACCGGAGGACGCACACTGGAGAGAAACCGTATCCGTGCGACGTATGTGATAAGTCGTTCAATGAAAGTGGTCAGCTTTTGGTACACCGGAGGACGCACACGGGAGAGAGACCGTATCCATGCGAATGAAAGTTTGAAAAAGCACTAGTGGACGAACACCTAAGTGAGACCTTACATAATATACGATGTTTGTTACAATTCATACATTAAATTCGAACTATTGAAGCGGATATCAGAAATTATGTGCTGTAGTTTGGATTTACAGATGTTAAATAAGGATATTGTGTGTTTGTATCTTAAATTTTTTATCTAGTTGTTCCTCAATAATAATTAATAAATAGCAATTGGATTTTGAATGTCCATGAATATAATGTGTATTACATAAAAATGTTGTCGAGTTAAAAATGTTTGGAAGCCATTCACACTGGTGAACGTTAGGTATACCTATTTTATACTATCAGGTAAAAGGTTATTCGAAGCCGTTTTTAAAATCATTAAATGGATCATAATATTTTATATTACTTTTAATTTATTGTTATGTAAGTATTTTAATTAAACTAAACATTTTTAAGCTTAAAGAAAAATAGAAATATTATTCGTAATCAATTAAATATCATATACAGCACATTAACACATCAGAAATATAACATTTCTTTTAAAATGTTCTGAATTTAAACTTTCTTGTTAAATATAACTAATTTTAATTTATACATATTATGTTATGCTGAATACATAAAATGGATTTTTTCAGAAACGAATTAAAAGTTAAGTTAATTTCAATTTGTTAACTTATCGTTTGATGCATTTATTATTTTAACTTAAACCTATCTTTTGTGTCTCCTTAACTTAAAATCAACTACTCACAAACAAGGGTTATATTTTGTAGTTTTAAAGTGATGCAGTGACGCAATTTTAATTTTGGTGGTATATCAGACTGAGGATGTACCTAATCAAAAAAGAAATTATCGATGCTTTGTCAAATTCAAAGTCACCCAATACACATAGGTAGGTAAATCTAAAAATATACGTTTTTTTGTCTTATCAATATATCCAATTCAATAATTATTTAATTTTGATACAGATACAATAATATAATGTGCATTTATATCTGTCTTTTTTTTTAAATTATTATAAGCAAAATGTTGGAAAAACTGTATTATTATATTAATTTTTCAAACCCTCGATATTAAAATTAAAATAATTAACATGTAATTAATTTAAATATTAAATTAAAATACACGCAGATGATATAATTCAGCAGTAAACTCTTCAAAACCCCTAAAAACCTGATTTAGTTACAACTTGTCATATACATATAAGCTTACTCTCCCCTTTTCACAAAATATGAGAGAAATAATACACAAACTTATATTCCTTTAGTATCCTTAAATTAATAATTATACTACCAGACCCCTAGGTTGGTTTCCTCAAATCATATTTTACTATTCACCAATAGTACATAGGGTAAAGTGCTAAAAAATAAAACGTTAATAAATTCAAACCTTTCAAAAATTAGTCTCAGAAAATAATTAACTTATGCCTCCCTACATATTAACCATATACTGTTAACCACCTTTTTGAGTTATCAGGGGTGGGTTTGCCCAAACATTTACCATCGCCGTAGTATTCACGCCACTGCACATCATGGCTTAGATAACCGTAATGCAGGCTTACATGATGGGATACTTTTGTAGTTTATGTCTGTTGTTGTAGCTTTTACGTACAATTTCCAACAAATATAGGAATATATTATACAATAATAAAAAAAAACTGAGAAAATATTTTTGCAAGTGGAGATTTTTCTCGGAAAAACTATCTCTTTAAAATAAATGCAAGCCTAGGCAAGTTAATGATAATTTTTAACTAGGTAAGTTAATAGTTAAGTTGATACAAAAAACTTTTATATTTAACTAAAATAATACGAATGTAAGAATATACATCTTATCACCTTATCTATATCACCTTATTATTAATATATTTTATCAATGCACTGCGAGCAAATCGAGTACCTATACAATTTTCAGGGCCCTTGAATTCGTTTCCCCGGTAAAATAAAATAGCCCTATTATACGCCCATGCTAGAATATAACGATTATTATAATTCATAGTGACTATATGTATGCTTTACAAGAATAAATACTTGTATAATCAGGGCTTGCATTTGAAAAATAAAATTCTGTTTTATGTTATTTACAATTAAAACGTTTCACAAATTTGCGTTTATCATTATTCAGAGTTAAAACGTTATCCAAGTTTTGCGTTTATTGTTATTCAGAATAGTGTTAATACTTATTAAATGTATTAATAATAACTAATGCGGGCAGGTAATAGCCCGGGGATTCGGAATATAATATAGTTTAGATTATTAGTTAATGTATACTATTACTATCTTACCATCACCCGCGACCCATATCAATTTACAATACATTGTTATTTCTTATCTGGTTTATGGTCACACGCACGCTCATGCACAATTCATTTAATGTAATAGATCAAAATATTCAAAACTAATTTATGGAAGTGAAATAGCCGTCGCACTGACAAAAATTAAGGTACTTCTAGTGGTTCGATTTAAAAAATGTAAAGATGTTTGTGTTGGTAAACAAGTTTACTTTGTATCGGCCGGAGTACTTTTTCAATTTTAACAAATTCTTGACGAGAATAAATATTTTACATTTTATACATTTATATATTTTTAGTATTGAATATAGGTATTCAAAAATATCTAAAATATAAAAAATATGCTCCTACCGATGCAAAGTAGACTTGTTGACCAATTAAAAAATCTTTACATTTTTTAAATCGAACCACTAGAAGTACTTTAATTTGTAATAGTCGCTAAGGTCGTTTTGATGAAAAATTAATAGGGTGTGCGGGGGCCTTAAGGAAAATATTTAATTGTTTTATTCCTAAAAAATGAACAAAATTTCAAATTTTAATTATCTATTTATAGCGCTAAAAAATAAAAATATTTTTAAACTTATTACATGTACCTACGTGTTTTCACATTGACAGTCATGTTTTTAAGTTATAGGATACTATGAATGCCATACCATTTGTCTTAGCATTTGCCAATATAAAGTGTTGCTAAATAGTAAATTGACAGAATTTGTTGTGCCTAATGCTATAGCAGTAGGTAACAAAATAAGAAAACCGTGAAATCGTTTATTTATAGGGTGAATATTCTATGCCATGAAAATGTATAGGTAACATAATATTAATAAATTAGTTTAAAAAAAACCACACTGGTGTAAAACGGTTTTTCAAAAAACTGCACCAGAAAATAATTTCGGTCTCATTAGAATAGATGGTTTTTTCATAATATCGTAGTTAAAATAAATAATAATAATAATAATAATAATATTATAAATTATATTCATTAGTTTTTGGTTTTCATACGTTCTTTAAATTTATGTCAATAGATTCCAGAGCTATTATTATATAATTATTTTTTAAATATTTTACTATTTACGCTTAAATGTGATCGGAGTGCGCAAACAATATAGGTTCAAAGAATAGTTTGTGTTCAGTGATGCGTGCAGGTGGCATTTAACTTTTATTGAGCTTATTTTTACAGTCAAAATGTGTGATGAGATTCCTATCTGAGAGCAACATAATTTAATAGTGCCTATGCAGCGGTCTCTTGCGGTATTTAATACGACAAGTGCTATGTACTGCCTTATAAACGCGCATAAAAAATATATTAATAAAGAAGACGTCTCACCGATAATGTTTGGTGTACACTAGGATTATATAAGCATTTCATATTACCTAGATGCCTATGATTTTTAGAATATTACTTAACAAAATGTTTAAAAAAGAAAATTCACGAATTTATGAAATTAATTATTGACATAAAATCAATATGACGTACCTAATATTATAATATGTTATAATAGTTAATTTTCTATGAAATTTTGACACTCCGAAGCAACCAATAGTGGCGATGAGCAATTAGAGATAATACTTAAAATAAAAATAAATATATATTTATAACGCAAATTATTTGCATTTAAATGTTATCTTTTAAATTAAAAATTTTCTTAAACTTGCCAATACTAAACAGTATTAACACACGAAAAAAAAACCGAGGAGACGTCCTGTATCTTATCTCATAAGGTGATCATTCACCAAAGTTGTTTTTACCGGATATAATATTGTAATATTACGTCTGTCCGCCGCTGTGCGAAAACTCTACATCTCGCCGAAACAAAATATATAGATCGTTAATAATATTATAACGAACCGAACCGAACCGAATACAATAACCGTGGTTATACCTTTGTGCGCGAACGCGTTTGCGACAAACTTAGTACGACGGGTAAGCGATGACTATACGGTAAAACTGACGACGAGAGGTCATCATATTATAATGGTAACAAACAATATTATATCCGTCGTGGAGTGTGTGTGTGTGTGTGTGTGTGTGTTAGATTGAAGTAATATTGTTATTGTGTGTGCATTACAGTCATGATGATTGTGTATGCAATTTTATTCTATTAGCTCACGGCGGAAGGGACGTGGTCGGGTGTCCTTAATTTTTGTTTTTTAATACATCATCGTCGTCGCACTGACAAATCGTGGAATAGGTATAATAAAAAATGATATATCAACGCACATAATATAAACACATTATGTATTCATAACATTCAATTTTACACGCACCACACAAATGTTTATTACAATAATAATATAGTCAGTATTATGTAATATAATGTAATTATATTATAATATCTAATATAGCTGATAACTGATAAGACTATATTATTATATACGTATAGATATGTGAAGTTATAAATGATAGGTACACAATAATATTTAGTGGCGTAGCCAGGATTATGGTTAGGGGAAGAAGGGAGCAAAATGTTTTTTCTCGGTCAAAAGGTTTGAAAAATAAATGTAAGCTTTTGTCTTATCCATCTCGTTCTAAGAGCTATATAAAATTATCAAATACACGTTATTAGCGAATTTTTTTTTTACATAAGCAATCAAAGTTCAAATTATGTCAAAATTGCATATTTAAATGAAAAATAACATAGTTATTATGTTGTATGTGTTAAGTTTGAATTAACTTATATAATATCATTGTATACGAAAAACGATTCTGAGCGAAGATGATCAGTCAGTCAGCCTATGATTAATACTATAAGTACCTATATTTAATGATATTACTGTGGATACTTAAAGTAATTAATTTAATTATTTCCCTGGAACCTTGTTTTACATTTTCAATACTTAGCTATAAAAGTTAAACAATTAATAAATTTTAAAAAAACGTGTGTGCTTTTAAAAACTATTGGGAAGTTTTTACTTTAGACCCCTAAAATAAGTGCCAACTAGATTCATTTTGATATCATAAAAGATACTGTTGAAGAAATTCTAAGCATTTTTACTGTCCTAAAAGGTGATGACAGACACGCAAAAAAAAAATAAAAAAATAAAAAACACTTATCATTGTAAAATCAATACATTCATCGCTCTGCTCAAAATCTAAAAAAACGTTTAAGGAGAAATTAATTATTTTACGTGTGAATATGTAATGTCATAAGAATTTGAATTCGAATAGTTAGCTCATAAAATAAATTGTATAAGACTTTATGCACATAACTTAACCCATAGAGACTCGTATTTTTTGTGTGTTTGTTGTATGTTTAATAATGTTATTCAATAGTGTGAATATTGTTATCAATTATTTTGTGTATCATCGAGGGATAGTTATACGTCTGTGTCTTATTCTCAGGGTCGTGGGTTCGAGGTATCTCTCTTAAAATATTATCCTTTAAGCCTTTTAAAATATATCCACAAATATCTTTTTCACTCATGTACTTATTTACCTGCCTACATAAACTTTTTATCTCTACTAAGAAACTTGTGGTAGATTCAGTATCACTTTGTCTAAATCTATCTAGTTTAATTTTTAATATCGTGTCCTGTTGAAAATTCATTTAAAAAGGTTTTCTCTAATTGTTTCCATGACAAATTTTCTTTTTGGTCTTCAAGATTTTCTAAAAAGGTACTGGCAGTGCGGTTTACACAAATTGAAAAATTATTTTAGTTTGTCGTTTTCATTCCATTAATTAATGTCGCTAATCTTAATATATTGCTTAAACATTTTCCTAACGTCCTCAGTTCCAGTGAAATTATCAGGTTTATCATAAGAGTTTTTTAATTCATTCTCCTTTTGCTCGGTGTATTTTGTGGGAATAAAATATAATTGGTGTTTAAATTAGGATTAGTTTGATTATTTGTTGAGTTATCTTTATTGAGCAATATTTCCTGATATACGTGTTTTGAGTCTTCGTGAGAAATAACCGAATCCTCAAATTGTATTGAAGAATTTTGATATATTTCGGTACTTTGATATTGACAATTAATACAAGATGTATTTGAAGTTTCTAAGATGTTTCCCAATTTATTTGAAAATTAATTTAAACTATTGTTTAAGTTATCGTATAATACTAATGATGTTGAGTAAGTAGCTGGTGGGTTTTTGTTTCTGCCTTTTTGATCAGGACTTGAATCGGATAGCTCAGTTACTTTCAGTAATTTTTTTAAATACATTTTATCAGTAATCGAATTATTAAGAACTGCAGTATTACTTTTTTCAACGTCTAATGATTCGTCCAGGTCTTCTTAAGTTACAGCTTCTCTTAAATATATACTTAGTCTAGCTCTTAATTCGGAAGTTTTTTTCCAATAGATTTTAGATTTTTGTTTTCTCAATATTGTATAAGAAATGGTTTTTCGAGAATATAAATATCTGTTGCCGTATTTATTGTAACAAAACGATCCGATTTAGGGTCTATAAGTTGACTCATTAAACTATAAAACTGAACAAATTAATTTACATAATCCTAAATCTATACTTGGGTATATTAAATGTCTTTAATTATAATTAATTACTTTTAACTAAAATTATATAGTATATACCTAAATTACAACATTGTTAAAATCCCGAAAAAATTTTAATTAGTAATAAGTTTTATTCAATTTATTGTAAGAAAAATGTATTAGGAGTGTTTGAACAGCAAATTTATACTACTATAGATTATAATTATATTATAATACAACTCTAATTACTACCCATACTAAAATAAAAATATAAATTAATTAAATCTAAAAAAAATATATTGATAAACAAAGAGTTCTTAATTATAGATTACATATATACAAATTATAACCATTCACTAATATTCACCCCAAGTGTGTAAAACACCAAAATGATGGACAAAATTGTTCGTAGTCTTCCCGCAGTGAAAGTTCAATATGATGGAAAAATGTCCAAAACGTCTCATGTTTTAAACACACCAAAATTACTTGTAATAATTACAAATTTATTAAACAAATTAAAACACAAACAAACAAACAAACAAAAACACAAATGTTAAAAAGAAATTCGGCTAGTGGATTACGTGTGACGTTGGGCGCCACTGTCGTATACCTATATTATATTAATTACCTATATTATAATATTATTAATTAATTATATTGTGTACCTCTCTTGACGGTACACAAAATAATTGATGACAATATTCACACTATTGAATAACATTATTAAACATAAAGCAAACAAAAATACGAGTCTCTATGGATCGCTTATTACCAATACACGTGTCTCACCAGGAAACTCGCACTGTCCCTCTACTGTGGTGTTTACCTCCTTAAATATTATTTTACGAAGTGCAGCCTTAGCTCATTTGCTTCGTTGGCCTATTATTACGAATGTGAAATATTAAACTATTTAAGCAGAAAGTAATATTGGCACATACAACAACATAGACACACTGGTATTCGGAAAATTCGCCTCAATAATTATAATTCACTGCGAGAATAATCACTGCATGTCCTGAAATAATTTCACTAATTCTGCAATAATTTGTCGATTATTGACCGTGGATATTTCATATAACATTTTTTTCATTCATTAGGTACCCATATTGATATTTTTAAAAATAATTTTTTGATTCATATATATTATAAGTATTAGATAAGAACCAAATATTCTGTTGGAGGGTGGCATAAATACATATAAGTTTTTCATCTATGTTAAATGTAATTCATCCTAATATTTTGAAATGTATTGAGGCGTTTAAAAGCGAAGAATTGTTGAAAAAAATCCAATTTTCATAGGTGTTAAAATTAAATACACGGATTTTGCTGAAAGATTACAGAAAGTTATTGTTCATTATCAAAATAGATTAGTGGATTTTATGCGGTCCATTATTTAAGATGTACTTATCAGTTATCTATATGGTAATTTCCAATATAGACCTACCAAGGAATTCAAAGTTATACCAACAACACTCTTTATTTGACATACGAGAATTCCTCAAAACCACCTAATGAATAAAAACGATTCCATAATCCAGCCCATCCTGTGGTCCTGTGGTAGATGGGTTATGTTACAATCAAACAGATTATAACAGAATGCTGACATATCATACATTAGGTATGTCGTTTGAAAATTACAGAATCGATGCAAAACTTCTAGAATATCTGTTAGAATCCCTTGGCCTATGCTCACTTGCAGGTAACATCCATTTCATCAAAAAAGCAAAACTTCAAAATAAATTGTAATATAATATATACTACCTAGTGGTGTAGGTAGGTACCTATTGTACTTTGAATTACTGTAAACAATAATTTAATAATGTAAATATCTATATAAGTAATAGAATATTAATTAAACAATTTTCTGTAATATAATTTGAATCCCAATTATTTCTAACGATATCGTAGATTTTATTTAATAAAACATAACTATTATTTATAATTGTTAGGTAGGTATATAAAAAAAACTTAAAGATCAAATAGGTATTGGGTAATTTTGTTGTTCGCTTGGTTTTTGGTTCTCAAAAATTTTTTTTATAGCTATCGCATGATATCTACTATTAGCACCAGCTGAAAATTAAAAACTGCTAACAATTATAGGATATTTTCTTCACTGAAAATTATATTATATTTATAGGTATACAGTCATACAGAGCCGACTATATAATATCCACGTACCGTTTACCGTTTAAAATTTATTGAGAACTTATAACCGAAAAAAAAATAAACTAGATAAGTGCGGAATATATACTATAGGAAATACAACGGTAACTCTTAATCGTAACAATAAAATAATACGATGGTTGCAGATTTTGCATTGCAAAAGTTCATTTTATGATGTTATTTTGATACTGTGCCTCTACCCACACGTTATGTCACGTTTTATATTAAAAACAACAACAAAAGAGACAAGATTCATATGAAAACCGACGACAACAATAATACCACGCAATGTCATACAAGTAGGTATGTGTTTATATACTAGGTATATGAGATACAATTATCTACGGATGACGCACGTAATATTATGTGTTTACTGTATAAGTATTTACATTATAAATATTGTTGTGTAGGTGATTGGATAATAATTATAATCTGGCCAGAATACATTAAAAGTTGATGGAGATCACCTTATAGGTAGTATAATAAATTATTAGTCCTGGTCCCTGGACGCCCCGATATGTAAATTTGGATTTTTATTAGTTTTTTTTAATTGATGTCAATAAATGTTCACTTGCTCAAAAAACTTGAAAATTGAATACAAAGTTCCTTGTAAGTTACTGTAAGTGAATAATTAAAAAAAAGTGCAGAGTTCTTAGAAGCTGGACGTCGAGCAAAATCTATTAGTTGGAGCGATCTTTTGATAATAGCAGCATAGAAAAGTCATACTTTTTGATAGGAGATCATAATAAAAATATTTATTTTAATTGTATGTTTGCTTCTTTAGAAAGGAAAAACATTAATTCAATAGAGAGAATTCATGACCTTGGAAACAGATTTTAAATCTACAGTGAAAGTTATAATATAGCTACCAAAAACTGATTATGTCAAAATTCTAACTTCAGACGCTCACAAAAAATTATTGTGAATTTACTCTTAACATTTTTTTTAATTTTTCACTTACAATAAATTACAAGGGACTTTTTATTAAATTTTCAAGTTTTTTGAGCAAGTGAACATTTATTGAGAACAATAAAAAAAACTAATTTAAATCCAAATTTCCATATGCCTTTGAATAGACAAAATATTTTGAAATTTTATTTGTGTATATGAAATGCTAGTGCAAACTTTCGATGAACATTTCATGTATCTGTGGTTATTTGTTTTTAGAATAGCACCTAAAGTTTTTCGAAAACAAGTAATGCGTAAAAACCTTAGTTTCTCATAATTTGTTTGTTTGTTTTTCCTGACGCTTTTGTAAAGTATTGGGAATTTTTTACTTTTGACCTCCTAGAGTACCAACTATAGATTCACTTTCCTAAGTTTTTACCGTCTTAAAAGGTGATAACCGACAAAAAAATAAAAATTAAACCCAAATAAATAATATATTAATGTTTTTTTTTTTTTAAAGTGTACAATCATTTCAACATTTAAAATCAATTATTTTGCAATATGTGCAATAGTCAATAGATACCTATTAAATAACTTGAAAGTTGTAATGCGATCAGTTCACTAAACACAGATTGGGATAGGTAAAGTAATATTGAAAAGATAATTTTAATAAGAACAATGATAAATATTTAAATTTTATAATATCAGATAGCACAATATTGAACAGATATTGGACGATCGTCACAATGGCTACTGTAGAACGCTATCAGTACACGATCGAAGAGTAGACCGAAAGAAATATTATTTTAAAATTATTAATTTTTATTTTAATATGACGTAGCCACATTTATGGAACGGAGGTGTTCGGTCCCAAATAGTCATTATTAAGTATATTCTCAATACAGCTATATTTCAAACAAATGTATATAATAAACCTATAATATGGTTACATCTACAACAGGTATCTTTTGTATATGATAATTGATAAATAATTAAAAATGCAATTAAATGAACAAACCGATTATTTTGTAAAATATTTCGTTTTTTAATACTTATTTTGACCTTTTTACTAGATACAAATATACGCCCTATTGATATACAAGTAGGTAAATGCAGTTAAAAATTCCCAAGGGGTCAATGGTAATGAATAATTATTCATCTAATCATCTTCATTATTGTATTGTTTGTAATTTGGAGCTTTTAAAATTGTCTGGCGGTTATGTCTCAAAATTGACTTGTAGCGGCCGAAGGAAAGTTCAACATCGACCCAGGATAATGGGGCATATTCTATACTTGTTATTTTATATATCTGATGGTGTTAATTCAATATATATTGAGGTATTTTCATTTTTATTCAGAAGAATATCTTTTATACTTTCAAAAGAAATTATATAATCTGATGTGTTAATGTGCTAAATATGATATTTAATTGATTACATATTGTCGTATATTGTAGACAGTCGTCACTGTAATGTACACATAATATAGGTGGGAATATTTTAAATTGTAAATTATTGACATAGGTTAGGCCAGTGAAGCAATATGATGTGCTGAGGCAGAAATTTTACTATATACCACCGCCGTACGAGCAGGCACGGGAAGCTCGTTGTCGCTGAGTGATTCGGCGAGGACGTAGGTACGACGGTTGTACGTGTGAAACGTCGATCGTAGTGCGGGCTAGGCAATCTGAATTTGCTAAATGATTTATTTATGTTTGTTTTAATATAATAAAAGTGTTTCCAACCTAAATACCCGAGTTGAATATTATTTCAAAGTCATCTTCGTTCTTACCTTTAATATAGGAACAGTGCTCAGACCCACACACCTACAGTCAATCAGGTTTATTACAAACTGAACAGTGCTCTGGTTGTGGCGTCCTAATAGTCATTCCAAATTTAGGAAACGGACGTAGAATCGACCAAACTCATACCACCGTGCCTCAAAGGTTAACAGTACTAATCTGAATTTATTCTAGAGACAGTCATTAGCTTAGAGCGTACGAATGTAAGGCATATAGTTGGTTTACCGCGTATTGTCCAATACGGGTGATACCACAATGTAATATTACTTTTTTTCTTTAAGTTTAAAAATATTTAGTTTACATAATAAAATAAATTAAAAGTAATATAAAATACCATTCTCCATTTCATTATTTATAGTTTTGTAGGATAAAATCTACTGAATAAAAATTTAGGAAAACATGCCTACATGTATGACATGCGTCAAATTAACATTAAAAAATAGCTTCGAATAACCTAGTACCAATTTACATCAAATGGGTACAACCAGTATAACTGGTATATCCACCAGTGCTGATAGGCTCCAAAACATTATTAACTTGACAAAAATTTTATGTAATACACATTATATTCATGGACATTCAATAAAACAATAGTTATATATTGTTATGAAACAACTGAATGATAAAAATTAGATGCGAACACAATGATATCCTTATTTAACATCTGTAAATTCAAACCATAGCACATATTTCTGATATCCGGATCTCTCACCTAGTGGCCTATTGTAACTTTAGTGAGCCACTTTGAATGTATAAATTGTCCCAAACATCGTATATCAAGTAAGGTCTCACTTAGATGTGCATACACTGATGCTTTTTTAAACTTTCACTTACACTGAACGTCAGGTTACAAATGTTGCACTGGGAAGGTTTCTCACCAGTGTGTGTCTACTGTCTGATGGTGTGCCGTAAAGGAGCCTCTTTGATTGAATGACTTGTCACATATGTCGCAGTGATACGGTTTCTCTCCAGTGTGTGTACGACGGTGTACCGAAAGCTGACCACTTACACTGAATGACTTGTCACATATATCGCACG
>WHPZ01234062.1:0-13001 GCA_016617965.1 Macrosiphum rosae | reverse complement strand
GTACTGGCGAGTAAAACTCCTGTTCAGGCGATGAAAGATTGGTACAAAATTAAACCTGAGTTATTCAAAAAAAAACCATACTATCTTCCGGGATGTGACAATTAAGTCCATCATTTTTAACGGGCTGTCGGACGACACTTTGCGGACTTCCAATTCAATACCCTGTGCGTTTAACCTCTTAAACGCTTCGATATCTTCTTCATCAATGGAAACCGCGTTGTTGACCTGGGTTTTCCCCTGGCTGAATGCCATACCACCGATATTGACTGATTTGATAGCCACCCCGCCTTCTACCAGACGCCAGACATCCGTTGGGTTTGTGAACAGCAGCATCACGCGATCGCCAGCATATTGCGGGTTATTCCACACACGAATCGCTTTCGCCACATCAACCACATGGGCGCTAACGCCTGGCGGGGCGACCTGTGTCAACAGCGTTTTGCGCACGTGATCGGCAGCGACTTCATCGCTAACCACGATAATGCGGCTGACGTGGGTTTCCTTGGTCCAACGGGTGGCGACCTGGCCGTGGATCAGGCGGTCATCAATGCGTGCCAAGCCGATTTTCATGTGGTCATTCGGGCCAGGCGGTGCCTGTGGGGAGGCAGCTTTAGCGGGGGAACTTGTGGAGTTAACCCCATTTTGCTGCGGTTTCTTCAGCGCTTTCACGCCTTCACGGCCAGTTTGCAGCGCGAGCGCCACCAGTTCGTCAAAGCCGGGGTTGTCATCACGCGCCATAAAAGTCTCCACCAGCATCGGAATATTAACCCCGGTGATGACTTCATAGTTTGCTTTACCTATCGCAATGCGGCTGGCTGCATTAAAGGGAGTGCCACCCCAGGTGTCTACCAGAAACAGCAACCCCTCGCCGGTATCAAGTCCGCTAATTTTTGCCTGGTATTTCTCGATTAATGTTTCGGCATTTTCACCGGGTACGAAATCTACAGAGGCAACGTTATCCTGTGCACCCAATAGCATTTCTGCCGTTTTCAGCAATGGTTCCGCTGCGTTGCCGTGTGTACCAATGATAATCGCTACTGCCACTCGTTACCTCCTTATTAAACGTTAATCCCCACACAATGTTAAAATACCGTGTGTTATGTTACTTTGTGGTTTTATTTTAGTGCATGAAGAAATAAATTTTGTGACATTGCTCTGCTATTGAAAACCTAGATGTGCGGTGGCCTCCACCCTCGGTGGATTATCATTGAAGTGATTGTTTAGGGGCTTAATGCCGCTAATCGCACACAGGATACATATTAACCTGTGCACACATAGGGGGAGGGGGCTTTTGATGACATGACACCCCACCGGGCAGTGGGGTTAGCAGTTTAGTCGCACTGTACCTTGATCGCCAGGCCACCGCGTGAGGTTTCGCGATACTTGGCATTCATGTCTTTACCGGTCTCGTACATCGTATCGATCACCTTATCCAGCGAAACGCACGGCTCACTGGTGCGGCGCAGAGCCATACGCGCTGAATTGATCGCTTTAACTGAAGCGATCACATTGCGCTCAATGCAGGGTACCTGTACCTGGCCGGCGACGGGATCGCAGGTTAGCCCAAGGTTGTGTTCCATGCCAATCTCTGCTGCCACACAGACCTGTTCCGGGCTACCACCCAGTAGCTCAGCCAGACCGGCCGCCGCCATGGAGCAGGCAACGCCGACTTCGCCCTGGCAGCCGACTTCAGCACCGGGAATGGAGGCATTCATCTTGTACAGTGCGCCGATCGCGCCTGCTGCCATAAAGTAGCGAATGTAGATATCCGGGCTGACGGATTCGATAAAGTGGTCATAGTAAGCCAACACGGCTGGCACTATGCCGCAAGCACCGTTGGTTGGTGCGGTAACCACGCGCCCGCCTGCGGCGTTTTCTTCGTTTATCGCCAGCGCAAACATGTTGACCCAGTCAATCACGTTCATCGGATCGCTGGACAATTTATCGGAGGAAACCAGCATGCGGCGTAGTGCGGAAGCGCGACGCGGTACACGCAGTGGGCCAGGCAGTACGCCTTCGGTGTTCAGGCCACGGTCAATGCAGGCGCGTATGGTTTGCCAGACACGGCCGAAGTAGCTTTCGATCTCATGCTTGCTGTGCAGCGCCAGTTCGTTGTGCATTACCATGCCGAACAACGACAGCCCGGTTTCAGCGCAATGCGTGAGCATTTCGTGGGCGGATTTGAACGGGTAAGGCACGCTTAGCTCCTGGGCGTCGGGCTTGCCGAAGTTCTCTTCATCGACGATAAATCCGCCGCCGATGGAGTAATAAGTCTTGCTATAGACTTCTTTATCCCCAATAAAGGCGTGAATTTGCATGCCGTTCTCGTGCAACGGAAGGTTATCGTTGCGGAAAACCATGCCACCATCGCGTGGGAAATCAACTTCATGCAGGCCGTTGGCCAGCATCAGGCGTTGCCGCTGTGTGATATCGTGAATAAAACTCGGAATGCTATCGATATCCACGGTGTCAGGCATATTGCCAGCCAGGCCGAGGATGATAGCGATATCGGTGTGGTGACCTTTACCGGTTAATGAGAGTGAGCCGTAAACCTCTACAGCGACGCGTGTGATAGAAAACATCAGGCTCTTATTTACCAAATTGTCGACAAACTGTTTGCCGGCTTTCATCGGTCCAACCGTATGAGAGCTGGACGGGCCGATGCCGATCTTAAACATGTCGAAAACGCTAATCACGTTAAAATTCCTTAAAGAGGCAAAGTATTATGGCTCTAGCGGCTAAAACCGCACAGAGAACAGCGAAAGCACCGTGCGGGTTCGGTTTCCTTTTCGCATAAAATAATCCTGAGCGCTATTTTTTGCCGATTGACGCAGGCATCAGGCCAAGCGGGAATTGCCCCGTGCTTAGGTTCCATCGCTGGTAATCGCGCCCGCTTAATCCTTATTTTGATGGTAGGTTATCTCAAGAAGCATCATTTTACCGGTATTTGATACGGTTTAAGAGCGGATTTACAGTTTTTTTAAAACTCTGTGAGCCAGCAAGCTAATTGGAGGCGCAAAGATCTCCAAGCTGTGGCAAGATCTGGCCCACTTTGTCAAAGGTTTCCTGATATTCTGCCTGTTCCTGGCTTTCTGCCACAATCCCGCCGCCTGCGGAGCAATAAATGCGCCCGTTTTCAGTGACCAGGGTGCGGATGGTGATATTGGTATCCATGGTACCGCAGGCGCTCAGGTAGCCGATGCTGCCACAATAAGCGTTGCGGCGCTGCGGCTCTAACTCTTCAATGATGGCCATCGCTCGTACCTTGGGCGAGCCGGTGATCGAACCACTGGGGAAGCAAGCGCGCAGCAGTTCGCTAGCTGGCGTAGTGTTTGGCAGCGCCGCTGTGATGGTGCTCACCAGGTGATGCACCGCCGGAAAGGGTTCAACCGCAAACAGCTCAGGCACGCGCACGCTGCCCCGCGGCCAATATCGTTACGCAGTAGATCGACGATCATCAGGTTTTCAGCGCGGTCTTTGGTGGAATTAGCCAAACGACGAGCTTGTTCAGCATCCTGAAGCGCATTGGCCAGTCGCGGCAAGGTGCCTTTGATCGGCCGGGTTTGGATCTGCTGCTGCTCCAACCACAGGAAACGCTCAGGAGAGACACTCAACACGCTGTTTTTCGGCAGGCGGATAAAAGCGGAAAACGGCGCACGGTTACTGGCACTCAGCTGTTGGAAAGCCTGCCATTCATCCCCATGATAGGTGGCAGAAAAACGCTGAGCAAGATTGATCTGGTAACAATCACCGCTGCGCAGATAATGTTGAATATGCTGGAATTTTTCACCGTACTGTTGGCGTGTCATATTGGCTTGCCAGCCGCTGGTCAGGGCGAAGGGTAGCGGTGTTGTTGCTGGTTGCTGGTTGAGCCAGTGCCAGCGTTGTTCCACATCCTGATAGCTGAGTAATGTCAGCTTTTGCTGTTGGTGATCGGCTATCAGCGCCCAGTCACAAATGCCTACAGCCATATCTGGCAGCGCGATGTCTGCCACAGCATGCTGTGGCAGTTGCTCAATCCGTCGGCTCAGATCGTAGCCGAACAGTCCCAAAGCACCGCCCTGAAACGGCAGGTCAGCACGAAATTGTGGCTGCCATCGGTGGGTATCTAACTGTTGTTGCAGCAGGCTGAAGGGATCTTGTGATGATTGCCTGCTGCGCCCACCCTGGTGGATTTCAGTAAGCGCGCTGTGGGTGGTCAGCGTGGTTAGGGGGGCTGCCACCAAAATATCGAAACGATTGTGTGGATGTTCGGCGAATCCCGAATGCAGCAGCATCGCCCATGGTTGCCGGGCAAGCGGTGTGAAGTATTCCACCAGCGCGCTAAGGGTATAGGGCAAAGACTTTATGTTTGGGGTGCAGATACTCATGAACTTTAATCAACCTGGTTGTCGTTGCTGGCTTATTCTGCCATAGCCAGTCGCTGCGCGCATGCCTGGTTGCGTGTGGCCCGCCTAAATAACCCGCATTGGGTTCTACCGCTTTAAGGCGTATACTTTAATGCTATTTGACTGGAGATAAATACATGCTTGCAGTATGCTATCATTGAGCCATTCAGAACAGCAGGAAGCGGTGGAGCGCATCCATCAATTGATGGCGCAAGGCATGGGTAGCGGTGAAGCTATCGCCTGCGTTGCGCAGGAAATCCGCCAAAAAAACACCAAAGTGAACAGGTCACGTTATTGTTCGATGATGAAGAGTCCCAAAGCCACTGGTAAGGCCTAATCCTGCTCGCGGGTTTGGCGGCAGGTTCGCATGAGAGCAACCAACATGACGATGTCGCTGGCAAAAAACGTCTCAGGCGGTTAATTGAGAAGGTTCCCACCACCCTGTGAGCGGTACGCTGGTAGGGTGTTTCTTTATGGAGCAGGCCATCATGCAAAACGTCACGTTTATTGGTTTCGATCTCGGCAAACATTCTTTTCACATTCATTATCAGGATAAATCAGGCAAGGCATTACTGCGCAAAAAGCTTACTCGTACCAAACTTATTGATTTTCTGGCTGGATGTACATCGGCCACCGTCGTAATGGAAGCCTGCGCCGGTACTCATTTTATGGCTTGTCGTAGGGCATAAAGCGAAGCTGATTTCTTCGCAATTTGTTCGCCCCTTTGTAAAGAGCAATAAGAACGATTTAAATCAAAATCAGTGTTGCGAAAATGGTGGCAACCCCTGAGGGATCCCCAGAAAATGTGACAGGCACAGAGATTTATGATCTTATTGATTATGCAACCAATTCAACGAGATATCCCTATGCCTGCACGTTCATTACGCCAGAAATTTTTTAAGAATATACTTGCATCTTTGCACTGTTATCGCCAACAGGCACTCATCGACGCTACGAATGCAGTAATTAATGGCGCTTCTCTCACCCTTACCAGTATTGGCCGTTATTTACCTGGATATGCCAGCGTTAAACATAAAATTAAGTGCGTTGATAGGCTGTTAGGTAATCAACATTTACACGATAAAATGGACTGTATTTTTCAAAAAATTACACAGCATGTTACCCATAATATGTCCAGGGTGATCAGTCTGATCGACTGGAGTGGTTATCACTCTGCTAATTTTCAGCTTCTGAGGGTCGGCCTGGCCTGTGATGGTCGCTCGTTACCCTTAATGAGTTGTGTTGCGTCCTCATCACAGTGAGGTAGCCTGAGTGTGCATGAACATTTTCTTGATACACTCGCAAAGTGTTTCATCCCGAAGACCGAAGTTATCATTATTACCGATGCTGGTTTTCAGGGCCACGGGTTCCGGCTGATCCGTTCCCGGGGATGGATCTTTGTCTGCCGGGTTCTGGGAGCACAGTACCACAGCATTAATGGTGAATGGGAAAAGGTAAAAGATAAAAGATATCAACAGTAAAGCCTCGCTTACGTCGTCTTATCTCGGGCAAGGTCTTCTGGGACGAGATAAAAATGCGTGGCATGAAGATTATTTTTATCTTTATAAAAGCAAACCGAAGGGGCAAAAATTTAAGTGTGCGAAGGACAAAGTAGCACGTGCAATGGTGATTAAAAAAGCACGCTGTGCAGGAAAATCACCGTGGCTGACATTTACAAATACAACGGAGTTTTCACCGAAGCAGACTAGGAAACGGTATTGTCGCAGAATGCAGATTGAACAAAACTTTCGGTATGAAAAGAATACTCGCTGGGGTTTTGGCCTAAGGCACAGCATGGATCATTCCCCTGAATGTATTAGAGTACCACGTTTAATTGCAACGCTGGAAAGCATAATCATGTGGTTGAGCGGATACTTATTTGAAAAAAAAGATGTATTTAAAATACCAGGCGAACACCGTGAAGCATCGCAGGCTAATATCGATGTTAACGCTGGCGGAGAATGTATTCAGACATTCTCCGCAGATATTAAAATCAGTCTCACTGGATAAAGCACTACAAAAATTACATCGACGATATTCAGATATGGTGCTTATCTACTGAAAATTTCTGGGGGTCCCTCAGGGGGAGACCATAGATTTTTTATGCCCGAACCCGAGGTAACTCAGCCCATCTCTGTTATCATCTCTGCTTGACTCGGTTTCCTCCAGTGGGGGGCTGCCATTCCCTGTCCTATAAGAGTTATCGCCGTGAGCACAGCTTCTTTTTCTTCCCTGCCGCTGCCAGCCGAACAGTTGGCAAATCTCAATCAACTGGGGTATGTCGAAATGACACCAGTACAGCTCGCTGCCCTACCCGCTATCCTGAAAGGGCAGGACGTGCGCGCCAAGGCGAAAACCGGCAGCGGCAAAACGGCCGCGTTTGGCATCGGCGTGTTGGATAACATCAACGTTGCACTAGTTTCCACGCAGGCGCTGATCCTGTGCCCTACGCGTGAACTGGCGGATCAGGTGAGCAAAGAGTTACGCCGTCTGGCACGCTTCACGCAGAATATCAAAATATTGACCCTGTGCGGCGGCCAACCGTTGGGGCCGCAGCTCGATTCGCTGGTACATGCGCCGCACATCGTGGTGGGTACACCAGGACGCATTCTGGAGCATCTACGCAAAAAAACCTTGGTGTTGGAGATGTTGAAAGTGCTGGTGCTGGATGAAGCAGACCGCATGCTGGACATGGGTTTTGCCGACGATATTGACGAGGTGATCAGTGAAACGCCACCGCAGCGCCAGACTCTGCTGTTTTCCGCCACCTATCCGGCTGATATTGAACGTATCAGCGCACGGGTGCAGCGTGAACCGTTGAAGATAGAAGTGGATAACGGCGATGAACAGACCACTATCGAACAGCGTTTCTATGAGACCACCGCCAATCAGCGTGCGGCGCTACTGGTGTCGGTGATCCGGCATTACCAGCCTGCTTCCTGCGTGGTGTTCTGCAACACCAAACGTGATTGCCAGACTGTGTTCGAGGCGCTTGAGGCGTACGGCATCAGTGTGCTGGCGTTCCATGGCGATCTGGAACAGCGCGAACGCGATCAGGTGCTGGTGCGCTTCGCCAATCGCAGTTGCCGGGTGCTGGTGGCGACCGATGTTGCCGCGCGTGGGCTGGATATCACAGAGCTGGAATTGGTGGTTAACTACGAGCTGGCATTCGATCCGCAAGTTCATGTTCACCGCATTGGCCGCACCGGCCGTGCTGGCAGACATGGTCTGGCTATCAGCCTGTGTACGCCACAGGAAATGGTGCGCGCGCATGCTATTGAAGACGACATGCAGATGAAGATCACATGGGTGCCGGTGTCTGAATTAAGCGTGGTGGCCACTACGCCGCTGGAAGCCGAAATGACCACGCTATGCATTGATGGTGGCCGTAAGGCAAAGATTCGGCCTGGTGATATTCTTGGTGCGCTAACCAGTGGCGATACCGGGCTGACGGCGGCGGCAGTGGGCAAGATCGATATGTTCCCACAGCATGCCTACGTGGCGATCCACCAAGCCCGCGCCCACAAGGCAATACAACAACTACAGCAGGGCAAGATCAAAGGCAAGCGCTGCAAGGTGCGCCTGATGAAATAACGCTATACCCATCATACTTCACGTTGTCTGTGCGTTAGTTTTCCCCGCTGGCCCCAGTCATTGACTGGGGCCAGCACCTGGAGAGCTGCTGTGCTACCGCCTTCCTGCCACTCGTATAGGGTATATGCTGGGAGACCGCTTGCTCCCCGCTTAAAATAGCATAAAAGTCGCTATCACAATGGACGGCCGCCATTTCCACCAATTTGTAGCCCTATACAGCGGTACTGGGTTTTAATGAACATAGCGCCTCAGTCGCTAAACGGGATCACCAGCGCGCCCGGTTTAACTTCTAGTCCTTTCGCCAACGCCTTTGCCAGCGCTGCCGATTTGCTTTTATCCGGGTTCAGCACGTAAGCTGGTTTTTGGTCGAAGTAGGCTCTCAGTGATTGATTCAGATAGGGCGTCAGCGCATTCATCACCGTCTGCAATTTTTCCGGCTGCACGCTGTAGTCGGTTAATTCCATCTCTTTCAGGAAGATTGCACCTTTTTCACGGTCATAGACCGGTTGCGCTTTCAGCGTCAGCTTCAGGTCTGCGCTCTGTGGGCCTAGGATTGAGGTAATGCTAACTTTAGCGTCACCCGAAAGGGTGACTTTTCCCGGCTCGCTGCGGCCGATTTGGCTGTGCAACTGCGTCAGCAGGATGTGGGCGTCCAATAGCCCAGGTACGCTGATTTGTTTCTGATATTCATTGTGTTTTTGCAAGTAATCATTTATTTCCTGCTCGTTGAGGGTGTATTGGGTGAGTTGATTACAACCGGCCAATAGGCCGGCGAACATCAGGGCAGCAACGCCCAACAGGATCTTCTTCATTTGTGCCTCATAGCGACTGCCAGTAAAAATGCCACATATAATTGATTAAATTATCATTATAATCACTTACTGGTTATGGAAGAAATGAATATTGGGCAGTGATTAGGGGGGTAAGGCGCACTCACCAGTATGTCAGTACGCTATTAGGCAGGCTGAGGGGACTATTTTTGTGTTGGCACTGAGTTGAGAACCTCGATCAGGTGGATACGCGCCTGCTCAAGATCGATCTGGTCACGCTCGTTGGCAGCGTTGACGATCTGCAATTGCTTGATGATTTCGCTTTTAAGGGAGGCATTTTCGGCGATGACCTGAGCTAACGCCTTCTCTACCAAGGTTGAGCGTGCGTACATCATGCGCAGGTTCAATATCATCTTTTCCAGCAACTGTGGTAATTGCATATCTTCAGCCATAGCCTAGGTCTCCAGTTGATGTTTTATTCACAGAGTGATTCGTTTGTTGATAATTTAATCTATTTTGGTGAGATAATTCGCGGTTTTTCGCATGATTTTTTAATGATGGGCATTTCGCCCCTGATGTTGATTGTCATCGCTGATAAGCGGGCTTCGGGGGCTTGCTAATAAATACCTCTTTCTTATCAAACCGTTCTGACTACGGGAGAAATGATGTCTGGCTATCGCACTTCATCACCAAAAGTACGCTTTACTACCCACAGGCTGGTAGTGCGCCTAGTACATAAACGAGATGCTTATCGCCTGGCTGACTACTATGCTGAAAATCGCCTGTTTCTCAAGCCTTGGGAGCCGGTGCGTGATAACAGCCACTGCTCCCCTGCCGGTTGGCAGGTGCGGCTAGGTATGATCACCGAGATGCAAAAACAAGGCAGTGCCTACTATTTCATTCTGCTTGATGCGCAAGAACATGAGGTAAGAGGCGTAACGAATTTTAGCAATGTGTTGCGTGATGCGTTTCATGCCTGTTTCCTCGGCTATTCGCTGGGTGAAAAATGGCAAGGGCAGGGGCTGATGTACGAGGCATTGCAACCCGCCATCCGTTATATGCAGCGTCATCAGCACATGCATCGCATCATGGCCAACTGCATGCCGCACAATCATCGTAGCGGCGCACTGCTCACCCGCCTGGGATTTGAACCTGAGGGGTATGCCAAGGATTATCTGCTGATCGACGGGCAGTGGCAGGATCATATATTGACGGCATTAACCCATAAGGAATGGTTACCGCCACGCTAGCGTCACCTGGGATGGTAGCTATTCTGCTGCGGATACGTAAACTTACCTGGTAGTTTCACTGACGCCTGCTGATGTAGGCGTCGATATTTATAGTACAGAGCAGAAAACGACATGAACCTACTAAAATCACTGGCCGCAGTCAGTACTATGACGATGTTTTCTCGGCTGCTGGGTTTTGCGCGTGATGCTATCGTAGCGCGCGTTTTTGGTGCTGGTATGGCAACGGACGCCTTTTTTGTGGCGTTCAAGCTTCCTAACCTGCTGCGCCGCATTTTTGCTGAAGGGGCGTTCTCCCAAGCGTTTGTGCCGATCTTGGCCGAATATAAAAGTCAGCAGGGTGAACAGGCGACGCGCACCTTCATTGCCTATGTATCCGGCCTGTTGACGCTGGTATTGGCGATAGTGACGGTATTGGGCATGTTGGCCGCACCCTGGGTGATCTACACCACCGCGCCAGGTTTTGTCGATACACCGGACAAGTTCGCCTTGACCTCAGCACTACTGCGCATCACTTTTCCGTATATCTTGCTGATTTCGATCGCTTCGTTGGTAGGTGCGATCCTCAATACCTGGAACCGCTTCTCGATCCCGGCCTTTGCGCCGACGCTGCTTAATGTCAGTATGATTGGGTTTGCGCTGTTTGCCGCGCCTTACTTCCACCCACCGGTGTTGGCGCTGGCCTGGGCGGTGGTGGTGGGTGGTGTATTGCAACTGGGCTATCAGTTGCCGTATCTGCGCAAGATAGGCATGCTGGTGCTGCCGCGCCTCACATTGCGTGATGCCGGGGTATGGCGTGTAATGCGCCAGATGGGGCCTGCGATCCTCGGGGTGTCGGTCAGCCAGATCTCATTGATCATCAACACTATCTTCGCCTCGTTTCTGGTGTCCGGCTCGGTATCCTGGATGTATTATGCTGACCGCCTGATGGAGTTTCCTTCCGGTGTGTTGGGGGTGGCATTGGGGACTATCTTGCTGCCGTCGCTAGCAAAAAGTTTCTCCAGCGGTAATCAGGATGAATATTCACGGCTGATGGACTGGGGATTGCGCCTGTGCTTTCTGCTGGCGTTGCCGAGTGCTATCGCGCTGGGCATTCTGGCTAAACCGCTGACTGTTGCGCTGTTTCAGTACGGCAAATTTAGCGCCTTTGATGCGGCGATGACTCAGCGCGCGCTGGTGGCTTACTCGGTGGGGTTGATAGGGTTGATCTTAGTGAAAGTGTTGGCACCGGGCTTCTATTCGCGGCAGGACATCAAAACGCCGGTTAAAATTGCCATTATTACGCTGATTATGACTCAGGTGATGAACCTGACGTTTATCAGTTCACTCAAGCACGCCGGATTGGCGTTATCGATAGGTCTGGCGGCTTGTCTGAACGCTGCGCTTCTGTATTGGCAACTACGCCAGCAGAAGATTTTTCAGCCGCAGCCGGGTTGGGCGGTTTTTCTCAGCAAACTGGGGGCTGCCGTGCTGGTGATGGCGGGGGTGTTGATGAGCGTGATGTGGCTGATGCCGTGTTGGGATCAGGGCAATATGTTGGAGCGTCTGTTGCGTTTGGCCGTAGTGGTGGTTGCCGGGGTGGTGGCCTATTTTGCGGTGCTGGCGGGGCTGGGTTTCCGCCCGCGTGATTTCGCCCGCCGGGTCGCTTGATTTGGCGCTGTCGCGTAACTTCTTTATTGTCTTATAAGCACCTAGTGCCAAATGGCACTTACTTCGTTGATGCTGGAGTCTACGGTTTTGATATCATTAACTAAGGTGAAACCGTAAGTTTCTGTTCGAATGCTCCCGCTGTTCCCAGCAATAATAAACGGGCCGCTGCCACGGCCCGTTTTGCTATTTGGCATTACCGTTTCAGGAACAATTAATTCATCTGAAACAACCAGTATTACTGTGAAAAAAGGGGACTATATCAGAAGTATGAAACGGTAAATTGTGCGGTCCCCTTGAAATTTACCTCTTCCGTAGCAGTAATTTTAGAAATTATATTTAACTGTGGCACAACATCGAAATCAAAGGTTAATACCTTGCCCTTTGCGGCTTCACCAATGTTTATATCTTTTTTCAATATGGTCCATTTCTTAGTTACAGGTATTCCCCAGTGCTCACTGAATAATAGGTTGTTTAAGTTTATTAATGACATAATTATATTCAGAAATGCTAGAGAAAATAACGTTACTGCCTGGCCGAGGAATGTAATCGGCTGGTAGCTTCACACAGATATTTGATGCAGGTAATGCATTCGTTTTTGGCAGATTAAGCGAAATGTTATTCGGCTCTATCACAATGTTATCGGCAATTCGAATGACCATTTTTGTATCATTTGTCAGGCAGAGTTGATGTGCTTAGAATTTCCATTTCAAATATGTCCATTTATCATTTACCGGAGTATAACCGCGTGGCCGGATCACCACTGGGAGATCTTGGGTAATTAAAAAATCAATGCGTGTTCCCCCTTTATTCTGGGTGGGAATACCGGAAAACTCCACCCTGGCCAGATGCTCTTTTTCCATCTTTTTGTTCGTCCGCAGCAATACGCGTATAACCTGAGTCTCTCCAGGCTGAACTAGGACTGCGGCTGGAGATGGGATCAGGGCACCATCGAAATCGTCATCTGCCAGGCGAACTATTTTTGAATAAAGCAGCATTGGTTCAGCATCAGTATTTTTAATCTCAATTGTGCCCTCTTTATTCTGTTCCTCAATGATGACTGCCGATGTGTTCGGTGTCATCCCTGCTGAATACACGGCAGGGATATTGATGCAAAAGACTATAGCCATAAGATTTATGGAGATGTACTTATTCATTCTTTCTCGTCACAATAAACATTTATTTCAATAAGATCGCTTTTTACCGAGCTATCAACCGTTTCGCCATTAAAGTAACAGCGATTGTTTTCATTAGATTCGACGATGGCATGACCCATCGATAATTTATTTATATTATCCTCATCAATCATCAATATATTCTTATCTATGGTTCGCCCCAGAACTTCAGCATGGTCA
>WHPZ01229780.1:0-14650 GCA_016617965.1 Macrosiphum rosae | reverse complement strand
GGGGCGGAGCTAATAAAATTTAATTTGTTGATTAAAAAAGCTTAAAAATTTAATAGAAGGCTCCTAGTATATTTTTTCAAAGGCAGATGAAAAATATTAAAAACCCTTAGTCACTGTTTTTTTTATAAGCATTTGAAGTTCAAAAATTGACAAAATATGGAAAAATCACGAAAATTAGCAAAGTATTTTGAATTAAGAATTCGTTTTTTATTACTTTATTTTTTTTTTTACTGTAACAATGTAAGATGTAGATAATATCTATAATATTATTGCTATCAAAATATATTATACCTATTTGGAATTCAAAATGTGTTGCTGAAAAGTGGTATTAAAAATGTATGTAAGGCTTAGGCGCGGGGGGGAGTGGGGGCCTTGGGACGCGGTTTTTAAATCTTTGGATTGAGCTCCTATACTTAATTTTAATTCGAGCACTGCTACCTAGTACTTCTTTAAAACTTTCCCCCTAAATATGATGGCCGACATCGGGACAAATTGACAATAATAATTTCAATTAAATTGACTATTGACGGTTTTGTATGATATTAAAATATTATTATAGAGTTTATTAATAGATTTTTATTGATAGCTACATAGCTATCAATATATTATATATATAGGAGACCACTATTGATGCCTTTCGGCGATGTTTAACAGAATCAATTTTAAATTTGTGGAAATTAAAAATAATATTATAATAATATACTGTCTCTTTGCCATCAAATAGTTATGTTACTTTAAATTCATTGAACATATATTTTTAAATTTTCACCTCTACTGGAATATTATAATCTCTTATTTGGTGTTAAACACAAAATTAGACAACTAACTTAATTAAAATATTAAATATCTAATAACATTTCAACATATTTAAGTAGGTGGCCAGAAAAATGTAAAATATAATAGGTATAGAACACAGAATCATTAAGTTTCTAAATAAGAATATAATTAAATAAATAAATATACATATACATTTGGTAACAACTTTCAATTTGAATATTTGATAATAAAGAAATTATTAAAACAAATGTTTTTAATAGACAATCATAAATGTTTAATACATCCACATTTAACCAATTTTAATTTTTACAATAAAATATTCAAGAATTGATACACATTTTAAACAGTTTTTACCAATCTCAGTTAGGCACATTAAGGTTCTAATATTACTATGTACAGATAAATAATAAGTGTTTTAATTAGCTAACAAATTGCATAAAAAATTTCATTCAATATAATATTATGTGCTTTGATGAATTTATAAATGGTTAATGGTTTAATTAAAAAATAAATAACAATATAATGAATTAGAACAACGCCTACTTAAAATTATTTTCAGTGATTCTATAGTAGCATTCACAGTTTCAACTTTTAAGTAGACGACTATTATTCTCAACAATATTGGAATGACCCAGTATTAAATTAACATAAAAATGACTGTTTAGTTACACAATGATGAATAAAATGGATTAATAATTGACTTAAATAATGATGATATGTAAAAGCTGCAATGGTTTAGTCGATACTTTGTATGCTCTGTAAAATATTTTTCCATGTTTGTAGCCCCTGTAAAATAAAATTATAATTAATGTTAGATATACTATACAAATAAGCATAGTTTTGATGATTGTAAAGTGTTTAAATATTTTTGAATCGTATCTGTATCAAATGTGTAAACAAAAAAGTTTAATTCTATAAATAAGGTTATTTTGTTCAGTAAGTTAAGTTTTATTCTAATTGTTACATTATAACTAATTTAACTACTGAATACACTAAAAGTAATAACCACTTAATTATATTCAGACATGTCTACAGTTTTATTAAATATTAACAAACTGTAATACATGGTTTACAACGGACAAAACAGGAATAAAAATGTCATTTTTTTTTTTAATTTTAATAAATAGAGAGCAATTTTTTGCTAACCATAACAAATAAAAAATATTTTAACTAGATAATTTCTTAATAGTAGTAATATACTGTATTTAAAATTTAAATTATATTAAATAACGTACAAACCTTTTGTGCATACTTAGTTTGAAATGCTACATAATCTTTAAGAATGTTCATAAGATCTGAGTCTTTTTGTCTTTCAAATTCTTTATAATTTTCTAATGATTTATCAACAAACTCACTAAAATAAAATTTAACATTAATTACTAATTCAATATAAACAATGTTAATATCAATATATTTTATTCAATTTTAAAATACGCAATAGAGTAAATTATATTGAATCATTGAATAAAAGATCTGTAAGTGCAGCCAATGCAGGTTAAGAAAATACCGTGTCTTGGTTATTACCAAAAATACTGTACCTTAGTAATTACTGAAAATATCGTACTTCAGTAATTATCAAAAATACCTTATCTCGACAAATCTATTAGTATTCACAAGTTTCCAACCTAGAATAGGCCTATTATATTATGATATTACGGTTATAATAATAAATAATAAAAGTAGATAGGTATACAGAATTTTTGGTACCAAAGGTAATTATTGTTCATGGTATAACAACATTCTAAAATACCAGATATCTGTATTTTTTAAATACCGATATTATTATATGTATACTGGTCATTACTGTTGTACAGAAAATACCGCCAGCCCTAGTCTAACTTGCCGAAACAATGTGTAAGGTGACAAATAATGACTGTAGACAATCACAGTAATCTGAACGTTCAGAGTTCAGACGGCTGTAAGAGTTTCTCCAGACTTATTTAGAATAGAGTATAGTAGAGTAGTTACTTACGAATAATTTGCTTTGGCCTCTATTTTTTTATTTTCAAAGGCTTCTATAGCTGCTGTATCACGGTCAGCTGCAGCTGCAGTATAACCAAAGAGTCTGGACATTATCCCACTAGTTTCTAAAACATAATATACATAATGTTTATTTATTTATAATTCAATATCTAAGTAACATAATATTTTATATAATTAGTAACTTGAGTATAAAAATAGAAAATATTTGCTTGTTATTTTTAGGAAATAAAATGATTGTTTTTTATTTTAACCAGTTAGCAAGGATTATTGAACTGTTAGTAAGATCAAAGATGTATAAATATTCCATAAAGTTCTATTAATCTAGTTTCCACAGATGATTAACACTAGTTATGAAACTATAAAAGATTCATTAAAATCAAGTGATACCAATAATTGTGAAAATATTAAACATGTCATTTTGGTAATCATGAAAATCTGTGGATAAACCTCTCACAATTGTTTGCGGCTCAAAAACATGACAATAATATGCACTACACATATTTATTATTTACATTTTAAGATTTGAACTATTTAGTAAATATTATTCCATTGTAATATTGTATACACTAATTAAACAAAATAAACAACTTAAAATTACCTTTACTATTTGACATATTATTTAACTGATTTAAGTTGTAATGTAGTGAATCATGATTTTTGACAAAAGTGTGGAGAGAATTCGTAAAAGCCAAGTACCTAAAAGAAACATATTAAATTAAAAATATGTCCATAAAAATATATAGTAACTAATAAAGTAACACATTAAATAACAAATAGTTATTTTAAAAACAGAAGTATTGACTTCAAATTTTAGTTATTTTACATATTAAAGTTGATATTAACATATTGACTATCAACTTACTATAGGTAAATTAAAGGTAATGAAAAAGATAAATAATTTAAAAATATTATAATTTATTAAATAAAAAAAATTACTAACTCTTTTAATTGGTCCATAATAACCTCTTCGTCTTCCAACGCTGGACTAATAGCTGAAGCAATTGAGTCCATATAATGACCTGTTCTCTGAATATAAAAAAACACTTATATTAATGTTGATACCAAAAATATTTTATACTATTCTCATATGGCAGGTGTACACTATGACAGTGATAAACAGACATTTATATCTCCTTATCAAAGGATAAAAACATTTATTTAAAATTATGTAAATAAAATAATGAAAAAAAATTCTGTTTGTTGGGAGAAAGGAGGGGGGTAACTAGTTATAAAATTAAATATTTTTACTGTTAATCTTAAATTAGTAATAAAAAATAAATTGATTACACAAAATAGGTAATAAATTATAAATACAGTAGAACCCTTTTAATCAACTTTTCAAGGAACCAGGAAATGGTAGGAATTAAAAACCATTTTATATTGGGAGATTTGATTCCCCAGACACCATATCCATACTTATGTATATTAGTGAATATAAAACCAATTTTACTTATACATAATATATACTTATATTTTATTTATACATTAATTAACAGTATGTGAATCACCACTAAGTTTTTCAATTGTTATAATGTAAAAATTAATTGAATTATCAATTATCTTATGTTTACATTAAACACCAAAATAAATATAATTGCAATGAGTAAAAACAGTAAAATGATCTAGAGATGTGTATTGTGTATAGTAATGTATTTTATGCTATTGTCTATATATAATAGACCCTATAATATCTATTATCTAGAGGCAGATTTAGAGGGGGGGCAGGAGGCCATCTGTCATACAGTTAATATTTCCTGATGAAATTAGCTTCTTTTTATATCTCTAAATAATAGAGTACTAGGATAGCTTTCTTTAATTGAAAATGTATACTATTTCTACAATTTAAGTGTAGCTATAATATATAGTTATATATAATAGCCTGCATTCTTAGATGCCTTTTAGAAAATAAACATCGTAATAATATATCAGTAATTCACGAGTTAATGGTCACAAAAAAGCCTTTATTTAAAATAGAAAAATTCAACTACAAGATACATGGAAATAATGGAACCAGCAACTAATTAGAGAGAGCTGGCAACGAATATAAATAGATGGTTGAAAATATATTTGGCAATGTGGTTTTAATTATAGTATAACAAATAATAATTATCTCATTTGCTCCTAAGTTAATATTAATAGCATACTAAATTAAATTATATTTTAAATTTATGTATGTTTAATATATTTCTATTACTATTGTACGCAACCCTATATATCTCTAATAAATAAATAAATTCATTTCTAAATTCTATTACTAAATTGTCAATTTATTATACTGTAGGTAATTAGAAGTTATTTCCATGAATGATTATTATTTTATGAAAAAGCAGGGGCACCTAATTATTAACATAGTCCATAGGTATTGTATTAAATGTTTACCTATTAATATTAAATTAAATTAATTTTATTTAAGTGGCTTTAAGATTAATGTGCTTAATTATACATCAATACCTGAACTGCATCACCAATATCATTGTCCACAGCACTGAGTTCACTGAAAATTCTACCATAGTGTAAATGTATCATATCTACGTTGTAAAGTCGCTCTGCTTGTTTTGCTCGATATGTTAATATCTTATTTATAGAACCCTAAACACAAAATATTTATTAAACACAATTAGTTATTGAAATTTATATTTTATATGAGGTATACCTGTAATTTATTGCTGTATGTTTTAATAGCTTCAAACCGCTTATCTGAATTTCTACCCCTCAATGATGCATTCATTGTTTTAATTGTGAGCTCTGTATCTTTTAAAATGTCTGAAATTATATTTATACAATTAGTGGTTTTAGAAAAGGGTTTTTTTTTATTTTATTCAACAGCATTAATAGTTTCAATAGTTTTATTTAGGTGTATATTTCTGATTTCATATTGTTTACAGTAAACATGTTTGACTCACTGTTATGTGATTTTGATAGATCCATCCAATTATCACATTCGCCTAGAAATTTAAGAAAACATTCGTCATAACCTATTTCAGAATGGCCAGCTATTCTCTTTAGAAAACTCTCTAGTCCTGCACGTCTTCTATCAACAAAATCTGGGTCCATAGTATCAGACACAGCTTCACTGTTCCACATGAAAGATTGTTTCTTTTCTGGCAGTGGCGGTATGACAACCCAAGGGTATTTATCTCCCAAGTGGTTGTGAAGTGTCACAAAGTCAGTATATCGTCGGGTTGCCAATGACAACTTTTGCATTCCTTTCGTTTCGGCCCATGTCTCACTGTCAATTCTTCACACACAAGGTAAACGGTTATTTGATTTGTGGTAACTAGTAATACGTATAACCCGACATTAATTTAGAATATTATCAAAGTGTTTTTAATAATATGTGTAAAAGGTATATTGAGTATCAATGATTGAAATGTGAAATACTAAAATGTACATGTTTTATTCAAGATGTAAAAAAGTGCAGTCATTTTGACCATAGAGTGACTAACGTCGGGTTAAGAATATTTTTGTCAATTACATACTTTGTTTCAATGATATACACAGTATAGTATTCTTTGAGGCTCAGCGCTGAATTCATGCGCTTGTCAGCTTCTGTGATACCAATACTTGCATGGTCGAGCAACGTCTATGTACCAAAATCATAAAAATATAATAATTATATATTTTTACTGCAAAAGTGCAAACAAATCTTATAACGACACTAAGGCGGACACTGAAGGTCTTATAGATACATACCTCGGATTCAGTGGAGTTCTCCATAGGTAATGGAAATCGTACAGCCCCGTTGTCAAGGAAAATGACCAGATAGTTTTCAAGCAGGGGGTTTGGGCGTAAAAAAAATAATACGAATGCGAAAAATATAAGTAGGTAGATAATAATACTGTAATACTACAATATAATTATTGTAAAATTATCTAATCGATCTGTTCATCTGATAACTGATAAAGGAATTACTGTAGATAACCGAGAATATTGGGGGGCCCAAAAAGTGTGTCAAGGCCGTTCGAATCCGTAGAAAGCTGCAGTTGGCTGTTCAAGTAGAAAACTAGAAATGGTCGAATTTTATTGTTCTGGAATTTGTCAAATGGAACATAATATTATCTTATGACATATTATAGACCTTAGTAATAGATAACCAAGTTAATACGTCGATGCGTCGTACGTACGTACCTAATCATTTGATTTTGACATTTGACCATATTATTATTTCTACTAGTCCGTTAACGCAATAATTGTATACCAACTATATCAGATATTTAATTATGGTCAATTACTTAAGATAGGATATTACAATAATATACTAAAATACTGAATGGGGGACCCTACGGCATATAGTAACACAGTTGACATTAATTATTGACGCCGCAGTGCCGCACCCATGCAATATTTTACGAGGTCCATTTTTAAGTATCTAGTGATTATGTTTTTTGTACATAGGCTATAGAGACATATAGAATTGTACTAACATAGTGTATTGATCAAAGTATTAATATAGAATTGGGTTCACGACTTCAGAACAAGGTTCGCTGGAATTTATTTTATTGCATTACATCAGTGGTCCGCTATAAAGAACTATAATAATATTTATTAGGAACTGAATTAATTATAATTTACAATTATCATCTTAGATCATGAACTTTATCAATGAAAAATTAAAATGTAATATTATGTGTGTGTTCAATATTGTTAACACGAGTCGAGCATAATATTATTGTAGACTATGTTATCGGAAAAGTGTAGAGCTGAAGATTATAACTGGGCAACTGGCATTCTATAGAAACATTAGAATCCCATTTGGCCATTTCCTTGTACTATTTGGTAATGTATTAAAATGTTAAGAATATTATTTTATATTACGCCTTGCCTATATCTATACAATTCATAAGATTTCTATAGAATGTCAATTACCATAATCTATGTTAGGTAACTATAAGTAAATTAGGTAGAGTATGAAGTTTTCAATAATATGTTTATTATTTCAATTATTTTGTAAATTATGTTTATTGTTATTAAACTGCAATATTGCATTACTTATATATTTATTTTTTTATAGCAGCATATTATAGTAGGTAGATACATGACATTTTGAACTCTTTTTAAGGTACTAAGAAAATATTGATTTTTATCAGTATTTTTTTAAATTAATGTCAACATTTTTTTATCTCGGTCAAAAAACAAGAAAATGTAATACAAGATTTCTTATAATATGTTATAAGTGGAAATAGAGGAATTAAAAAACAAGCTTAAAGTAAATTCACTATAATTTTTGTATGAGCGTTTGAAGATGGAAATTTGACAACATAACTTATACATTTGCAAATTATTTTGAGTTAGTAATTCATAAAATGTTTTCTTTTTATATCTAAGATTTGAAAATGTAATGCAAGATTCCTCATAAGTCTGTCTAGGAACCTAAAATAAAAAAAAAGTTTACTAGAACGTCAAGTTAATTTTTTATGAGCTTTTGAAGTTAGACATTGGAGAATATCCTAACTTCGTAAAATAACGATTTCTCATGGGACAATTTTCTGATTTTGTTGTAAATTGTAAATCAAAAACGAATAACCGTAGATACCTCGGTAGATACTTATAAATTTCACCAAAAGTTTTTTGTTATCGTTTTCTATACATGGCAACATTTTCAAAATATTTTGCTAATTATTGGCATAAGCAATTTTCGGTTTTTCTTAGTTTTTTTAAAAATTATTGTTGATAAAAACTCGGTAAAAAAGCTCAAAAATGTAATACAAGGTTCCTCATAAGTTAGTATTAAAGCAGGTTAAAAATATTTAAAAAATACATGTAACGATTATTTTTTATAAGCATTTAAGTTAAAATGTTGACAAAATTCGTCAAAATCACTACAATTTGCAAATAATTTTTTGGTTTAAAGTTTATTAAATATTCAAGTTTTATAACGAAGGATTGAAAGTTTAATACAATTTTTCTCATAAGTCGTAAGTATAGTTCATACTATATTACTATAACCAAAAAATCTAAAAGATATATTAACAAAGTTTTTTTTATAGAAATGTTCTGTTCAAATTTGGATAAAATTAGATATTTAAACAAAGAATAACTGTTTTAGTTATTTTGTTGTAGTCTAAAAAAAATGACCATAAAATATAACTTATAAAGTCTCAATAAATAAAAATTTAAAAAAAATTTTTAAATTTTAAAATTTTAATGACCTTAAAATATTATAAAAATTAAAAAATGTATTATAATTTATGTACAAAATTATTTAAATTATATTGTTATGAAAAAATTTTAATGGATGATTTTGATGATTTTAATACTGCTGTAGAATGTTTGACTATTTAACAGACTATTTTTATTAAACATTATGACATTGAATTACAATAATATTATTTTTGTTTTGAATTTATAACTACCATCGAAAATATCGAGTGTAAATGAAAATAAATAAAAATGTTATCTACCTATAGCTCAATTAAGAATAAAAAATCCTCTTAAAATTTAAAAATGGTAAAATATGACCTAAAACCTAAAAAAGTACAAAAAATGCAAAACAAAAACTATTTAATAATAATATTAATATATCCAATGCCTAATAGTAAAATAAATTACTGAAGAATAATGCTATAAGATATACTAAATAATATTGATTGGCAGACTTTCTTCACATAGAATCGTTTTTCGTATACAATAGTTTGACATCATTATACCCACACGGCACCAAGTCATTAGGTCCTAATGTACAGCAGAGCGGTACAATTTAAGTTTTATTTTTTTTTTTTATTAGCATTAATTGCATTAATTATTAACTACATTTTACGACTTTTTGGTGTTTTTATTAAAATATATATTTTTTAATTTTGTACAGACCCACGAATTAATAAATAATTATATATTATGCCATTATGGCACAATCATGTTTTCGTTTTACCTACAACTGGCTACAACAATTTTTAACATACATACGAGCTTTCAAACATATTATAATCTTTCGACACCTAAAGTTCAAAGTTCAAACATACGGATTACCCTTTTCCTTAAGGGGAGTGTCCTGTGGCAATACAAACTTCTGTTCAAAACCCCTCTTTAAACATTTTTCGTAGACTTACCCCTCGTCATCTTATCGATTTTTCGTTTTTTTCAAATATTCTCGTATTATATGACGTGTATAGTGTATATAATATAAAATATATTTACCTATCATACCTATATACTCCGTTCAACGAGAGACAATGTGGTTACTTCGTGCATACGAATAGATCCGAGAAGTGTGGATTTGGGAAGTGGTAGCGGGGTACGATCCGTTTTGGATTTTGCACAACCTTCTGTCACCTTCTGTGTTCCTTCTAACGGAGAATACTATTGCAATAATTATGGACAATATTGAACATTAACTGAACATTAATTGAACACTTAAGTAATGTACCTATTTTGCCTATACAATACGCCGGGCAACACATTATAATATGGTTTGCGCAAAGTATTTAAATCAATTTATATATATTACTAGCTGTGTTCAGTGGCGTGAATGGATAAAAATCTAGGAGGGGGGAGGGGCAAAAAACTAACCTCCCATTCGGCCTTCCCTGTAGTCATAATCGCGATTTCAAGATAATAACGTGTTCACGAATCACGGATAATAATAGTCACGAATAATGCGATTATTGCGACAACAGTAACACTGAAAATACGTGAACTAAATATTATTCTACAAGAGAAACCTAAAATTAATATTAACTTTTATAAAGTAATTTGAGGAAAAAAATATTTTAATATTATAATAATATTATGTTAACAGTCTTGTTAAGAATGTTTTTTAAATGTGGATTATTTGGAGGGGCAAAATGATACTTTTGTCCCCACAAACATTTCTGGGGGGGCAAGTGTCCCCCTTGCCCCCTGGCAATTACGCCACAGGCTGTGTCACCCCTCCCCCCCCCTATTGTCCGTGGATAATTGAAACCAGGGGGGGGGATAACAAGCTAAAGATCCAATTTGCTTCCAAATACCTTCAATTAAGCTTATGATCAGAGCACTTTTTCTACTAGAAAAGTTAAGGAGTTGAACATTTATTTACAAATACTTCGCATAAACGTCTGCAATTATTAGACTGGAGAAAAGAAATATGAAACTGTAATTAATTTTCAAGTCTCCTCCGTTGAGAATACTAAGAAACGCTACTGGAGATGAGCAATCCACCTGCGGCGGATAGTAACATAACTTAGCGGTAGACATAACTTTTTATCTTATACGTGACACAAATGTGAGCAGAAATTATTCGCTAATGAATATGTAATTATGATTTGAATATTGTTAATAGCAAGTAAATCCCTTTAAAATAACTGGTTCAGTCTATTATGTGACCCAAGTGCGTAATTAGGGGGCAATTAGGGGGATAGATCCCCCCCCCAAAAAAAAAACTTTTTTTTTACTGCTAACATTTTAATTAAACTATCGATAATGACCATTCATGTTTGCTAAAAACGTATCCCCAAACCAAATTCCTAATTACGCCACTGATGTGACACTTACCAAAATAAATAAATTCCAAAAATCGGTGCAGAATTTTTTTGTATTTAAACCTCATAGATGCACTTTGCTACAACTGTAGAATAGCTAATGTATAATAGTTGTTGCTCGATTTTACAATTATATATTATAATTTATAGCGTGCACTAATTATACATTATAATATAGTAGTGTACTCATTATTATTATATATTATCCATCTTCAGTCTTGAATTACATGTAAAAAATAAATATGTTTATTAAATCCCCTTTTGAGATATGCTTAGGCAATAAAATATGCAGTGTTACGCCTGTTACATGTCTTATCAGAAATCAAAATTGATAACTGATAAGTGGCAAAATTGAAAATATTAAATATTATGTACATTGTACAACAGCTATAATAATATTCTTTATTCTTTAGTAATTTCATTATTTTTAATTTAAATTTAATATTAACTACCTATCCAAAATTTGTATTTGTAAATCATAAACTCGTGCAAAATATGGATGTGTTACGTCCGAAGATATTAAATATTGATGGGCGACAATATCGTTTAAATACTGCCGATTGTTGTCCAAACTTGTGTGATGAAACAGAACCTCACAACACCGAAACGTCTGAAAGCCTACCGGCTTATGTCGAAAGAGATGGTAAGATTTTGGGGACGATACCTAAATGTTTAGTTAGTTTAATACTTATTAGTATTTTGTGACAACAGAATACTGACATAACGTACACGGATTTTTATTTTTAAATCTGAATTGTCGATAGGTACTATGAACGAGGGATTTTGGTAGATAAACCATTTGCTCAAAATGTACCATGTCTAAAAAATTTGTTTTTCTTGTTATTTTTATAGATCTTGAAGAAGAATGTGATGACTTGAATATTTACATGGAAGGTGGTCGATGTGTACTGAAATTAGAAGTGCCAAAGTGAGTTATTGTTTAACAAGACTATGATAAATTGATTATATTTTGTTCGGCTTCAGTAGTGGCTAAACATGTGTGTTGAGCGGGGGGGGGAAAATAATAAGGGGGATAAATTGTTTTACCATATTTATGGCCTTTTGACCATAAATTATATTTTTAATGATCAAATAGTGAATATTAAAATATCACCCCGTGTAAAAATTATTTGACTGCCACTGTTAGCAAAGTTGTGTACCTATTAATTAATTCTGGGTATGTAATATAATGTACCTATTGGCAGTGGCGCTGATCTATATTTCATGTTATGGGGAAAAATTTCTGGTGTGAGATCTACCTACTTAAAAAAAAATTGTAGCTATCTCGAATAGTGCATTATAATTGTGATATACTGCCTGGTGACCTGCCATACTCATACTGTTATTGCCTATTCTTTACACTTACCATTATTGTTAGATTATGATGATGTTTAAATATTAAATACCACTAATGACTGATCACTTATTATCACCCGACCATTAATAGTTCTGGGGAACTTTTTAGAACTTGCATATTGAGTTTGAATAAAATAATAACTTTTACCATTTTAAACAAGTATGTATAAAGAATTTTAAATTCATGTACCTTTTTTTTATTTTAGTACATTTTATGGTTTGATCATTGGTAGAAATCGAGAGAATCTCAAAAATCTTGAATATCAAACAAAAACTAGAATTAAAATTCCTAGCATGAAAGAAAAGAATATAATAAGTAAGCCGATTTATTTAAAACTGTATAGTATCAACTATAACCTAAGATTCGTCTAATAAAAAGTCACATAATGATACATTTTCCCTAGACATTTTAAATAGAGTAAAATATGAAATAAAATTTTAATTTTAACTTTATGACCTCAACTTATTATTTTCATATTAGGAAATTATACAAGCTTTATATAGTTATCTGCAATTTATTATTAAACATATTACACTCAATATTAATTAAGATATTATTTTAAATCTTAATATTTGTTCAATTTTTAGCTATAAAAGGAGAACAAAGGGCACACATTATTGCTGCTAAATCAAAAATTGATGCAATTGTAAAGAGAGGTCGAGTCAAACAGAGTATGACTCATTTTGTGTCCTTGCCAATGGTCAACCCAATAGTGATTGATAACTATTTGGCTTTCAAGGTACCTAAAATTGAATACATTAAAACTATTTGTAATTTAATAGATTTTATTGTTGAGTTTAATATTAAATGTTTATATTTTAAATAATTTTGGATATAATAGAAAATGGTTCTTGATGAATGTGGCCAGTGCCGTGGTGTCACTGAGCTTTTATTTCAAGATCAATTAAGACTTCATTTAACAATTACCGCTTTTGTTTTATGCGATGCAGCAGAAATAAAAAGAGCTATCAACTTGATGGACCAGTGTGAAAATACTATAATTAAGTACATAATTTAATATAATATGTATAATCTATGCTACTTAAATACAATGTATAAACTTAACATTTTTCCTTAGACCTATGAATTTGAAATCCTTAGACATATTAGTTTCTGGATTAGATTGTATGAATGATGACCCATCAGAAGTTAATGTCTTATATGCCAAAGTAAAAAGTCCTGAGATTCAAATGCTGTCCGATAAAATACAAACATTTTTCCAAGACTGTGGTAAATAGAATAAATAATTTTTTTCTTAATTTACATCAGAAACATATTTTTATTGTATACTTTTGATTAATTTAGATTTGGCATTACCACCCAGGAGTAATCATGTAAAGCTACATGTAACTTTGATGAATTCTGGATTCTACAAATATCAGGCTAGTGTTAATGGAGATTCTGGCAAACAATCTCATCTTACGTTTGATGCTAGAAAAATAATTGAAGTAAGATTGAAAAAATAAATTTATAAAAATGTCTATAAATAATCTATTTGAATTTAATTAGTTATTATCTTTAACTTAGTTGTTATATCTATTTATACTCAACAAGCAATTAAGGCACATTAAAGTTTAGTATTATTTACATAATATATTTGCAGAAATTTAATGATTATACTTTTGGAACCGTACAGCTGACAGACATTCATCTATCACAACGCCATACAACTGATTCAAATGGGTACTACAAATCATCATCTGTACTAAAACTTTAACCACCAACAATCAACTGTGGTTTTAGAAAAATACTCTTATTATTATATACCTATAGAATAAAATGTACAGACTAAACAAATATTTTGTGATATGTATGTTAAATATTAAAATGATATATATTATAAAGATGATTACCTAGGAATGTTATTTATTAAATGTACAAACTATATAACTTTAGTTAAATACTATGATTGAATTAACTCGTTGACTGCCATGCGACCGCTGGCGTCCACACGATATCAAAATATAAAAGTATTTTAGATTCTGAGTGAAACGATGAATGTATTGATTTTACAATGATGTGTGTTTTTTTTTTTATTTTTTTTTGTGTCTGTCATCACGTTTTAGGACAGTAAAAG
>WHPZ01216424.1:0-10345 GCA_016617965.1 Macrosiphum rosae | reverse complement strand
CAATCAGTACTGGCGAGTAAAACTCCTGTTCAGGCGATGAAAGATTGGTACAAAATTAAACCTGAGTTATTCAAAAAAAACCATACTATCTTCCGGGATGTGACAGATAGCCTTTAAGGGGGCAGGGGTTAAAGATGAAACCTTTTTCACCGCACTATCGGCGCTCGTAAATGACTGTAGGAATTTTTCTTGGGATAGGACTTGATTGGTTATTGTATAGAAACAGTACGCGTATCGAGTTAAAGAATGGTGAGACTATTTTTACTCGGCAAGGAAGCCATATTAATTTAATTATCACCCTAGTCATATCTATACTTAAACCCATTCTGACAACCACGCTAGAAATAAATTATTCTTTATATGAATTTTTTTCATTAAATATAATACTTGGCTCTGATAATGGCTTATTACATGAGGCGTTTTGAATCCCATAGCATCCTATTATAGGATAACATATTGATATGATTTTACTCACTATTTACTCTTTTGTTGGGGAAGATTGAGTGAGACATAAAGCAAAAAAAGATAGACGTAGATAATAGTTTGTAGGATACAATTATTCCTGCTTGCTAAAACACCTGATGGCATAGGGATAAAAGCTTTCAGTACTCAGCTATACGGTCGATACCAGAAGCTTCCGTAATGTAGGCACAACTCAATCAACGAAATCCACGAATGGAGGGCGCGCGAACTGTATAACCAAGTCTATCAGTGCGAAAAATATTCGCACCATGGAGGTAAAAATCTATAACGACTCAATGGTGATAAAGCAAAGTGGCGGAGGCTAGCGATAATTAATACGTCGCAGAGTCGGTACTATGGGGTGTCGCCAGGTTTGGTTCTTCACCGTGCAGGATGCGCGCTTTCGGCGAGTCTGCGGTGCCATCGTTGCCGGAATTCAGGTAGTCATAAGGCAACAAAATGGTATCCACCAGTGCTGAGAACGGCAGATCAAGCGCCACCAGTGGCATCATCACCCAACTGGTGTTGTCACTCTTCAGCATATCCACGCAGGCTCGCGTGCCAGGATAATAACCCTGATTCGAGCCAGTATGGCTCATCACACTGGAGCAACCGCTGGTTGCTAACAGCATGCAACTGACCACTATCAATTTTATCGTTGCCATGAATCCATCCTACAGGGTTGCTGTTCCCCAGAAATATGCTGATTTACAACATCTGTTGACGTTTTAGAAGGAACAAAGCCCCACTTTGTGTCGGTTCTCTCACTTTATTGTAAGTGATAAAAAAATATTCGCAGTACCGGTTGTCAATTTTGCCGCTCACTATCATGAAATGATGAGGCTCATCTCCATTTTCACCACAAGACAAGATTAAGCATTCGCCGCAAGGGCGTTCCGACTCATTGGCTTGTCCAGAATAGTAGCAGGCTTATTATCGAGACCTCGCTAAAGTGCCTTAGGAGGCTGCCTTATGCGCAACTTTTTCTTTCCCTATTATACCGTTCCGCCACTAGGCTATGTCCCTTAAATGTATAGCTTTTGGTAAAAGAGCCGGATACAGCCCAGTTTCACCATCGTCAGATAATTCCGTACCGTTTTTTCGTAACGTGTGGCAATACGACGATATTCCTTTAATCGACCAAAACACCGCTCCGCTATATTGCGGTGGCGATAAGCATTATGAACGAGTTTTTAACGTCCATCTGAAACCATTTTTCGTTCGATTTTCGGGGGGATAACCGTTTTACCTCTCTGCATTTCAGCCCGTTACGCTGTGTATGCCCGGAGTAAACTTTATCAGCCAGTACCGCCACGTCCACGATATTTCATGCTGCCGTCTTCACGCTGCACGCCAATGCCGTCCAGAAGTCGTAACGCGAACTGACTTTCGTAGGCCTGTCCGGGACTCAGCACGATAGTTAACGGGATACCGCTTCCATCTGTTGCCATATGGATTTTGGTGCCATAACCATCGCGTGAGCGACCATCCAGAGCGCTGGCAGAGCAGTCAACAAGGCCATGAGCATCAAGGTATAAAAGTAACCAGTAACCAGTAACCAGTAACCAGTAACCAGTAACCAGTTGAAAATAAATTTAATAACTCCCGACTTCGACCACCGATTAAAACGGTTGTAAAGGGTTTTCCGTGGGCCATATCGCTCAGGTAAATTGCGCCATGGTGTTCCTGAACACCGTGTCTAGAACATTCCGTTAATAATTTTACGCTGTTGTACCCATGGTCACCCAGGCTGTAGAGATGTCTCCGACGTTAAATTTGAAGACGGCTTGTTGCACATCAATCTGCTACACCGAGCCGGAAGCGCTGCTGCCGCAGCGCATCAACAGCACACCGAATAATCGACAAAAAGAGCGGTAATAGTTAGCTTATAAACGTGGTTCTTTACAGCGCTGGTACTCCGAACCCGGCTTCCTTATGAGCGCGCTCGATCTCTTCCGCCAAAATCGCCACGCCACGTTCAATCTTCTCTGCCTCCGTCACATAATTCATACGCATGCATTGATGGGTGTGCGACCACTCATGCTCCAGCCCAGGGAAAAAGTAATGCCCTGGCACCATCAGCACGCCGCGCTTCTTTAGGCGCTGATATAGCACTTCAGTGGTAATCGGTAGATCCTTGAACCACAGCCAGAGGAAAATCGCCCCTTCCGGCTTGTGGATCAGGCACCGTTCTGGCGATAGGTAGCGGCGAATTGTTTCGATAGTGTGCTCCAAGCGTTGTTTATAGAACGGGCGGATCACCGTTTTCGACAGACGCAACAGATCGCCACGTTCGATCATTTCGGTTGCCATCGCTGGCCCCATACTGCCAGGGGACAGGCTGATGATACCGTTCATATTGGTCAGCGCGCTGATCACTTTCTCGTCGGCGATCACGATGCCGCAGCGCAAGCCTGGCAGACCAAGTTTCGACAGGCTCATGCACAGAATGATATTCGAGTTCCACAGCGGTGTGGCCTCGCTGAAGATGATGCTGGGGAAGGGTACGCCATAGGCGTTGTCGATCACCAGCGGAATATTGCGCTGCTGCGCCAGCAAATCCAGCTTCATCAGTTCTTCATCGGTAATCACGTTACCGGGCGGGTTGTGGTCGGGCGCGAAACGTAGATCATGCCGATATCGTCGCCGATACTCAGGTGTTCGAAATCAACGTGATATTTGAACTGGCCTTCCAGCAGCAGTTCGATATTAGGTTTGGCTGAGACGAATAATTCTTCTTCCAGCCCAACATCGGCATAACCGATGTATTCCGGTGTCAGTGGGAACAACACGCATCGGCATGAACCGTTGGCGGAGCGGCCAGCGAACACATTGAACAAGTAGAAAAACGCGCTTTGGCTACCATTTGTTAGCACAATATTCTGTGGAGAGATCTGCCAGCCGAGTTCATCGCACAGCAGATTGACAAGCGCTTTCAGCAGCGCGTCCTTGCCTTGCGGGCCATCGTAGTTACACAGTACTTCGCTCAGTTTGCCCTGATCGAGCATATCCTGACATAATTGTTTAAAGTAGCTTTCCATCTCTGGGATCTGCGCAGGATTGCCGCCGCCAAGCATGATAGCACCGGGGGTACGCAAGCCTTCGTTTAGATCATTCATCAAGCGTGTGATACCCGTATAACGGGTAAATTTGTCGCCGAAAAGTGAAAAAGTCATAAATAGAAATAGTGTTTTTAGTAGGGATTTATCCATCATACCGCCAAATAAATTCCGGCGCAATACAGCTAATAAATCAAACACTTTGCATAAATTACGATAAATATGTCCTCATAGCATATGATATTACGTTGCTTGCTGTAGTGGTCGATCGCCGAATGGTTGGACACGCGGAGCAAGCAGAAAATCATAGCCAGCTATCTACAGATAAGCGGCCATGCTGAGTTACTTTTGCAATAAGTTTTCTCTCACCGTGCCTGTCAGCGCAGCGGTCAGGTTATCTAACGCACATTCTGCCATGCTTAGCGCATTTCAGGGGTGGCAGAACCCGCCACTACGTTTCGAAGCCGCAGCAGCGTGGAAGATATCGGCAACAGCTCTTTCTCGACGACAGCCAACCCGGCTGACATGAAGCGTACTGTTTTGCAAAGCTCTAATCAGCGCTTACTCATCGACTACCGCGCCACAGTCCAGATCACAATGAGGGACGCTAAAACATTGTTCGGCTTGTACATGGGGGCGACGCGCGTTTTACAGCACTGGCATGTCAGAGCCAACATGTACAGGTTATGCCAGCGCCAAGCCGATGACTACGTTCAGCTCAGCACCAGCGATACACCTGGTGAAGATTTCCACTTCTGCGAGATCACCGGTTTTAACCGCCACGAACATTGCCCCCGCCTCACCCAGCGTGATCACATCCAACGACGCGTACACACCATTGATAGCGTTGTCATCATGATCTACTCGGCACGCAGAAGGTTAACATAGTGTCGGGTCATCTCTTCCAGGTCGTCGCCTTGCAATGGGAATTCGAGACCACGTGGTGCCTCCTGCGGCAGGCGAGCCAGCAGATCACGCCAATTGCCCCCCTTGGCCAACGCAATGGCACGCCAGCCACTATGGCCAAGGGTGGCAGCTTTGACATGCACATAGCTAACGTGGCGCGCCAGGTGTTCAGCGGCGGCTAACGCATCTTGCCCCACCCACTGCCAGTTGGCCATATCGAAGGTCATGCGAACTGGCAGGCAGTTATTTTCCGCTTCATGGAAAAAGGCGCTCAGCAGCGACAAGCTACCGCAGTCCGGCGTCTGGTCATTTTCCACCACCAGTTTAACCGGGTGTTGCTCCAGCGTTACCTTCAGTTCGGTAAAATCAAAACCTGGCTGATAGTGTCCGAGAGACAGCTTCAACTGGCGTGCGTTCAGTGTCTGGGTCTCAGCCAGCAACGCCGGCAGGTTAGGGTTCACCCCATGCTGCTCGGTAAACAATGCTTCTGGAGCGGAATAGACGGCAAATAGCTGCTGGCGTTCAATTTCCTGCGCCAGTTCTGGCAAAGACGCCAATTCATGTTCGGAAAACAATTCGCGGCGAATTTCCACGCCATCGGCTCCCGCAGCAGAGATAATGGGCAATATAGCTGCCTGACCACCAAGCTGACGGACAGTATCGGTACCGTACGCACCAGTTATCACGATAATTTCTTTTTTCATTTTTCGCTCCTGAGGTTGTATTGCCCCACCGAAAATGTTGCATTAATGTAACATAAAGTCGTTTCTATTTAATTAAAAGTGACATAAAAATATGATCTCAATCACTAAGCTGCGCAAAAATAGTCGTAATAAATGGGGAAAGAAAGAGTTTGCACGCAAGCTACAGGCCACACTAACGTCGGGAATTTAACGGGTAGTAGATCTTTTTCTGCTCGTTGAGTGCTATTTCCATTCGTTCGGCCAACAGGCCAGGATAAGTCGTGTTGTTCCCAGTTGACTTTATTGTTGATATTACACTAACAGGGTGAAGCCGTACGGTTTGCAAGCGGCTTAGATACCGCGTATCACGTCTACCGAGTAGCGTATCGGTGAGGATCACACCAATCAACCGTGTTCAGCTTTGTCGCTGTGTTGCCGCCTTTCTGCAACGTGAATTATTTAGGATATCGGTCAGATACTGTACTTTAGTACAACTATTATTCGTAAATAAATACCCCTACTTTTTTATTTTCATTTCATTTACTTCTTTGTGTTTTTTTAACGAAAAGACAAAAACCAGCGAGATGATCGCACCGGTTAGCAAATTGGCCTGCTGAAGCTAACTTGTTTAAAGAATCATCGGCGGCAAACCACAAGCTGCGGGCGCTATAGCCTCATTTGGGTGCATAATAATTCTATGCGGCTTAACCGATTCACACATGTCGCTGGATTCGGGCTGTATATCCTACGGTCAACAGGTATACTGGCGCATTCCATCTAAATCCACTTGTATCGCGTGCGAATTCAACATGCAAAAGTTTGATACCAAGACCTTTCAGGGTCTGATCCTGACACTACAGGACTACTGGGCGCGCCAAGGTTGCACCCTTGTTCAACCATTGGACATAGAAGTCGGCGCAGGAACCTCACACCCGATGACCTGCCTACGTGCACTCGGCCCAGAGCCCATGGCCACCGCTTACGTGCAGCCTTCTCGTCGCCCGACCGACGGTCGCTACGGTGAAAATCCGAACCGCCTTCAGCACTACTATCAATTCCAGGTGGTGATTAAGCCCTCTCCGGACAACATTCAGGAGCTGTACCTCGGCTCGCTGAAGGAACTGGGGCTAGACCCGACTATTCACGATATTCGCTTCGTGGAAGACAACTGGGAAAACCCAACCCTCGGCGCTTGGGGTCTAGGATGGGAGGTTTGGCTGAACGGCATGGAAGTGACGCAGTTCACCTATTTCCAACAGGTCGGTGGCCTGGAGTGCAAACCCGTTACTGGTGAGATCACCTACGGCCTGGAACGCCTGGCGATGTACATCCAGGGCGTGGATAGCGTTTACGATCTGGTGTGGAGCCACGGTTCGCAGGGCATCACCACCTACGGCGACGTATTCCATCAGAATGAAGTGGAACAATCCACCTACAACTTCACCTACGCCGATGTAGATTTCCTGTTCTCCTGCTTCGAGCAGTACGAGAAAGAAGCCCAATCGCTGCTGGCGCTAGAAAAACCGTTACCGCTGCCCGCTTACGAACGTATTCTAAAGGCTGGCCATACCTTTAACCTGCTGGATGCCCGCAAGGCTATCTCGGTGACCGAACGCCAGCGCTATATTCTACGCATCCGCACACTGACTAAAACCGTTGCCGAAGTCTACTACGCTTCCCGTGAAGCGCTGGGCTTCCCAATGTGCAAAACGAGAACTCAGAGGCAGCCATGACTCAACAGACTTTCCTGGTGGAAATCGGCACGGAAGAGCTGCCGCCGAAGGCTCTTCGCTCGCTGGCGGGAGCCTTTGCCGCCAACTTTACCACCGAGCTGGAAAATGCCAACCTCGAACACGGCTCAGTGAGTTGGTTCGCCACTCCTCGCCGTCTGGCACTGAAAGTGGCTAATCTGAGCGCGGCACAGGCTGATCGCATCGTTGAAAAACGCGGCCCGGCGATCAGCCAAGCGTTCGACGCTACAGGCAAACCTAACAAAGCGGCCGAAGGCTGGGCGCGTGGCGGCGGCATCACTGTCGATCAGGCCGAACGCCTGGTGACCGACAAAGGCGAGTGGCTGCTGTACCGTGCCCACGTTAAAGGACAGCCTGTGCAGCAACTGCTGGCCAGCATGGTCAACACCGCGCTGTCTAAATTGCCGATCCCGAAGCTGATGCGCTGGGGCGATTCCGAGGTGCAGTTCGTGCGTCCGGTGCATACCGTAACCCTGCTGCTAGGCGCAGAACTGATCCCTGGCAGCGTGCTAGGAGTTGAATCTGCGCGTACCATACGCGGCCACCGCTTTATGGGCGAAACCGAGTTCACCCTCGACAATGCTGATCACTACCCGCAGATCCTACTGGAGCGCGGTAAAGTGATCGCCGATTACGAAGCACGTAAAGCTCTGATCAAGCGTGACTCCGAGCGAGCGGCGGCAAAGATTGGCGGCAAGGCCGATCTGAGCGAAAGCCTGCTGGAAGAAGTCGCCTCGCTGGTGGAGTGGCCAGTGGTACTGACCGCCAAGTTCGAAGAGGAATTCCTGGCGGTGCCAGCGGAAGCGCTGGTGTACACCATGAAAGGCGACCAAAAGTATTTCCCAGTGTACGGCAGCGCAGGCAACCTGCTGCCAAACTTTATCTTCGTGGCCAACATTGAATCCAAAGACCCACAGCAAATCATCACTGGTAACGAGAAAGTGGTGCGCCCGCGTCTGGCGGATGCTGAGTTCTTCTTCAACACTGACCGTAAAAAACGTCTAGAAGACCACCTACCACGTTTAGACACTGTACTCTTCCAACAACAATTGGGCACTCTGCGCGACAAAACCGATCGCATTCAGGCATTGGCGGGCTGGATTGCTGGCCAGATTGGTGCCGACGTCAACCACGCTACCCGTGCGGGCCTACTGTCGAAGTGCGACCTGATGACCAACATGGTGTTCGAGTTCACCGACACCCAAGGCGTGATGGGCATGCACTATGCGCGTCATGACGGTGAGGTGGAAGACGTCGCCGTTGCGCTGAATGAGCAGTATCAGCCACGCTTTGCCGGGGATAGGTTGCCACAGTCGCGGGTCGCCTGTTCACTGGCAATCGCCGACAAAATGGACACCCTGGCCGGTATCTTTGGCATCGGGCAACATCCAAAAGGCGACAAAGACCCGTTTGCCCTGCGCCGTGCCGCACTGGGCGTGCTGCGCATCATCGTCGAAAAAAACCTACCGCTGGATCTACAAATCCTGACCGAAGAGGCCGTGCACCTTTACAGCAGCAAGCTGACCAACGTCAAGGTGGTCGATGAGGTAGTGGAATTCATGTTAGGCCGTTTCCGCGCTTGGTATCAGGAAGAAGGGCATGCGCTAGACACTATTCAGGCAGTGCTCGCGCGCCGGCCGACCAAGCCGGCCGACTTCGATGCTCGCGTCAAGGCCGTCAGCCACTTCCGTACTTTGGAAGAAGCGGCGGCGTTGGCGGCAGCCAACAAGCGCGTCTCCAATATCCTGGCTAAATCCACGGATACGTTGAACAACCACGTACAAGCTTCAGTATTACAGGAAGCCGCTGAGATCCAACTGGCGAGCCATCTGGTGGTACTGCGCGACAAGCTGGAGCCATATTTCGCTGCTGGCAATTATCAGGACGCACTAGTGGAGTTGGCTACCCTACGCAAGCCGGTAGATGCTTTCTTCGAGAATGTCATGGTGATGGCCGAGGACGATGCAGTGCGCGTGAATCGTTTGACACTACTAAGCAAGCTGCGTGAGCTGTTTTTGCAGGTGGCGGATATTTCTGTATTGCAGTAACCGGTACTTTGCGGTGAAAAGGCGCTTACGAGCGCCTTTGTTACTTCTGGCAACCGGCAGCCGTTAACCGATAACGTTGCAAGCGGCTGTTGGGTTTATCTGGCAGTGTCATTTCTATCCATCCTGCATTTAAGGCCGGTTGCAGATAACGTTCGCGAAAAGATTTCCGATCCTATAGCTGCAATGCGTTCTGTATCGCTCCCAGCGCCATTTCTCCCCGCAATACCGCCAGCAATTCGGTGACTTGGGGGGTAAGGCTCTGCTCAAGCGCTTGCAGAATCATCTCCAGCATACATTCGACCAAAGGCGCACAGTCGGTTTTCTGCTTGCTGGCGTTAAGCGCCTGGTCATGCAGTATGCGAGAGGTGATGGTCAACGGAGGCTGATAAAACGACATGCGCAATTTAGCCTGACGATAGGTGATAAAGGATACAAAAGTGTATCATGTGGGCTTTACCTGCGCAGCATCCCGTTATTGACCACCCTGCGGCCATCGGCCACAGTAATGTTTATCTGGCACGCAATCGCGTATCGCATCGTTGTCAGTTGATCTATTCTTATAGGCGCACGGAGTGCAGCAAAAGGGAGGGAGTCCGATGAAAAAGCAGGTTGATAACAGGGGTTATGTCACATGGCATTAGGGATCCAAAATAGAGGCTTCACGCGTTGGTGGTTGCCAGTATTGGCGTTGTTGATGGTCATGCAACTGACCGCCTGTGGCGATAAAGAGCCAGAACAACGCAAAGCGTTCATTGACTACTTACAGAATACGGTGATGTACAGCGGGGCGAGACTCCCCACACTGAGCGAAGATCAGCAAAAGAAGTTCAGCAACTATAACGGCGATTACGCCATTTTAGTCGGCTTTTCCCAGCAGTTGTCCAAATCCATCGGTGCGAGCCTGACGCCAGCGCTGGATCAGATCAACCAAATCCGCGGTGCCCAGGATTATATGAGCAAGCGTGATGCCTTACAGCAGTCAATTGGGGCGCTCAACTTGTTGGGTCAACAGATCCAATCAGCTAAGTCGCAGGCAGATGCCGCGCGTATGGCGTTGAAACAGCCAGATGATCTAAAAGCGGTGTACAACCAGGTTTATGACAACATTGTCACTGTGCCAACTCACGCACTGATGCCAGCGATCCCAACCACCACCAGCTTCATCCAGGATCTGGTACACATTGGGGATTTTTTGCAGGCTCAAGGCAACCAGGTGAGCTTCAACAACAATGGTGTGCAGTTCCGCACAGATCAGCAGGCGACGCAATATAACGCCATGATATTGAATCTGGTGGCCAAACAGCAGGATTTACTGAAAGTACAGCAGACCATTCGTAAGCGTAAAGTCAGTGCCGTATGTAGCTAATTGACCAATCCTGATAGCTTAGACGCCCACCTAAATTAGACGGGCACCTGACTATGGCATCTCAATCCTG
>WHPZ01210574.1:0-10612 GCA_016617965.1 Macrosiphum rosae | reverse complement strand
ATTATATTTATACCTATTTATTTTTATTTAAGTATATTGTAAAGTAAACAATATTTTATACAAAAATATAAAGTAAACATATTATTTATATAGGTACCTATATTATTATACAATTAAAAATTATATGTGTGTTAATAAACTTTTGGCCCGCTAAGAGCATTTGATTTTTTTTGTGGCCCTTGAATGTCTGTTCCTGCGACATTGATGCCACCTGTCGCTGCAGAAGACGACTGCTGGATCGAAACGCCGTTGTCCGTCTCGTCACCGTTGCCACCGGTAGAAGCCGGAGAAACGGATACGGTAACCAGCAGTGGCCGTAGTGACGCAGCGACTGACCTGGCGGTAACCACGGTCGCGTCTAGGCGTTCACTTTGGAACCGGACGAAGAGTTTCTTTAGGCGCGTAGCCGCGTAGGTACGTTCTGTTGTGGTGCGACCGACCGCGACCGGGCAGACGAATAGGGTTTATAATTTTATTGTTTTATTACGATATAATATTTATACTCTATTCCAAATAAGTCTGGAAAAATATACAACGAAAACGCGTCCGGTTTCGCGTAGGTATGTCACGTGATCTACAGGCCGGCGTATCTCACCAAGATAGTAACGAATCCGTTGCCAATCACAGCGGACCTGCATGCGCGATTTTTTCCAGACTTATTTGGAATACCGAATAGAGTATAGTATTTAGTATAGTAATATATGTACCTAAAATGTAAATTGTATATTATGTAAAATGTATATTGTATCTGTAAATTTACTTATAAAACTGTGTGTTATAATTAGAGCCCGGATTTACATGCACTAAAAAGTATTGAAATATGCCATATATTATGCAGTAAAAATAATGAAAATATGCAAACAAGTATGTAAAGTTTATGCCAAGTCATATTTTGAGTTTCCAGTTTTTTTATGACTATCCCTTTTTAGTATTAACAACTGACACAGCAAGAGCGATTAAGTTTACGCCGTAATCGATTATTTATTATATCTTTATATAAATTATTATTAAGTGCCTATACAATTTAGTTTTAATTTTTCTACTTGACAAAATATTATTTTATGCATTTTTTTGAATTTTCTCTTCAATATGCAATAAATTTTGAATTATGCAAAAATATGCAATACCATTTAAAGATGCAGAAATATGCAAAAACAAATTTCATCATTATAGTTGCAAATTATGATGATTCGTGGAGATGACAAAAATCCAAAAATATGAAGAGGAAAAAAATATGCAATTGCATAGAAATCCGCGCTCTAGTTATGAGATATAATCTTTGGTTTTTATTTGATAATATTATTAATAAATATGTCAACACTCTTGTGTAAAATTAATTAATGTGGCTTGTGAAAATTCTAGTTATTTTGTTCAGGTACATTTACGGTTTTTTTTAACCAGTGTAAAATCTCACGAGGAACTTTGTATTAAATTATCAAGTTTTTTGACCAAAGAACAAAAAGTAGGTATTATCAACAGGGCACCTACGTCGAAAAAAACCAAAAACACTGCGATAACATTGAAAGAATGATATGTGCAATATTGATCTCCGTGGTTTTGCATTTCTACAAATTGCTTAATAATTATTAAACTTATATTTGTCTCTATATTTGTTCTGTTTTAGAATATAGTTTGTCATCTATAGATTTCTCGTCAATCTTGCCCAGTGGCGTTCATTCAGCTTGTATTGTTATTAATATTATGTAGGGTCATTACTTTAATGACAATAATAATAAAATATTATTATTTAGCTTTTTTTTCATAGTTTGCGAATTTTTAGTTTTTAGTGCCTCTTTTGGACTTTTTGAGACTCTTGCATAGTTGCATTTTTATGAAATTTTATTTTAGTAAACGTGTTTTTATATTTTTGTCAATCGAATTATTACGAGAATTTCGTATTAGGTATTTGGTTTTAGTTTTTGTTATATCTACTGATTTTGTTGGGTTTTTTTTGTCGATTTCTACTGCGATTATTAATCGCCGATTATCAACAAACGAACGTTGAATGCGTTGTTTAGTTAATTCATTTGGATTCTGATCAGAGTGACTAAATTAATTCAAATCTTAAGTAGATATAACTACCTATAATAATTTGTAAGTGATTAAAAATTATTAACTAATAAATTATTCTTTTTTTTTGTGCATATTTTGTTGTTTTTATTGAATATACATGCAATTTTAAGTGCTATAAAATCCCAACCCTGCAGCTAATAACTATTAACTATACTATGTATTTATTATTATTATTAAGGCACTCACAGGTCGCGCCGCATGTGCGCGAAAAGGGGTAGCAATGTAGCATATATTTGTATTTGCGTATATACTACGCGACTATATGCAAATATAATAATAATATATACATGATACAGGTGTGCGCGTGCGAATATAATCCGACATTGCGGAACGGAGCCAACCGTACGCGGAGCTCCGCCCACGTTGCGAAATGATAAAATAGAATAATATATGTATACGAAATACTAGCTTGACGTATAATATTCACTCCTTCCCACCGCGATATAGTGACCGCCTTTGTTTTTATACATAATATAATATGTAATGTATGTATGAATGGTACGAACATAATATTATATTTGTAAAGTACCTACCTACTATAATAGCCACCGCGTTCTCGCAGCGCCTTATTTATTTATTCTTATATATTATATAGGTACATTTTTTTTTTTTTTCTTTTGGTTGTTCTCTAGGTAAATCGCTCTACACGCCCAAATAAAAATAGAATAACTCAAAACTGCAGTACTATAAACGGAATTGTTACTGTGAATAAACACTAAAATATTGTCCCATCGTGATTGGAATAGGTACCTGGGATTCCGATTTAGGAATAGACTGCAGGTTTCATATACAGATATACTATAGGTACAGCCTGCTGCGTGTCGTGTATAATATAGGCTATAATATTTTTTATTTGTACGACTTATCACGTATAGATAGATAGTACCTACTATCAGGGCCGTCCTTGGGGGGCGAGCAGAGCCCAGACCCTGGGCCTCGCGCTTTTTGCTTGAATTTGGAAGCCTCGCGTTCGAAAAACGTGGAAAATTGGTTTTCTCCCTGGGCCTCGAAAATCGCAAGAACGGCCCTGCCTACTATAATACCTACCTTCAATCTACATAATATATATAGAATAATAATTATTAACTAATATGTTATAATAGTAATATAGTATAGTACCTATATAATAAACATTTATAAACCGCCGTGAGTTCATATCGTATACCGACGTACCAAATGATATGGCGACGTACCTATCAAGATAATAATATTTTAATGGGTACCTATACCTGCACTGGCACTTCAGATTTATCGTATATTAGGTTTAAACATACACCTATAACATTAAACATCAATTACCGTCGAATTGTCATTGTGTATTTTATTGATTAATTTTATAGCAGATATTAAATATTTAAATATATGATATATATCTATACGGCTATATTATTATGTAAGATACTAAGATGTAATAATTATAAACTGTTGTCTATTGTAGTAATTTGTAATTATATAATATATTATATCTACATTTATATATTTTCTATCAATCTCTATATATTATGTTTAGATAAAGGTACCGAATATACGACGACATTACAACAATTTACACGGCCGTTTGTAATCTTTTATATTCTTCTGAGTTCTGGACAGTATTGTTATATTTACTATATGTATTTACGCTATACCTTTTTCTCCTAATCTCTATAACTCGTGTATACGCATAGCAACCTATAGTTTTTCCTTATCGACTCTTATATAATAAATAATAATATGTACCTAGGTACTATATTATGTATATTGTATACCTACAGAACAAATTTACCTATATACGAGAAGCCGTGGGTGATAGGCATATAGGTGACAGGTGTCCTGCTATTTATCTTCACTGAATTCAGTAAATATCATCCAAACTGTTAGATCTCCAACTAACAATATAAGACTAGCTGCTTTAGATTATTATAAATACAACATAATGCATTTATAGAATAAAATGATTATGTATCTATATAATTTTATTAATTACCATAATATGCCTCAGATACTTCAGAGACCATATAGTAGAAAAGCCCGTGAAGTAGGTATAGGTACCTACTCGCTCTATTGCAGTAGGTACGACAAAAGGTTTCACGTGTACCTCGTCATTGCCTAGGTCACTGACATGTATGTGTTCAATTTGAACTCAATAATAAATCATTGTATAGGTACGATAAAAAACGATTCTAAGCGAAGACGACGGTTGAACTTTTTGGTAACAATGAATACCAATTTTTCCCCGATTATTTAAAGAAAAAAATGTACCTACAGAGAATTTTCAATTTTTACCTAACAAAAGTATCAATTAGATCCGATGTCCAACCAAAAATCTCCTTTCAAGTTAAAAATCGGAGCATTTATTCTACTAGAAAAAATTAAAATAATAAAATACATAATCATTGTACAATCTGTAATACAAAACGAAATAATAAAACGTAAGACGTATGTAACGATTTCTTTATTTCATACATCAATTCACCAATAATTGTTATGTATTATGGACTTTTTGACTTTTGTCCAAGGTTATTATAATTGTTATTATACCCTGGTAATATAATTATAACGCGTTTACACCTTACAATATATACATCTAAATACCTATGTATATTATAGCTCGGTGTAGCGTAATAATTATAGGTGGAGCGGAAAATGACCTCCTATATATAGGGGTGACTTCGCCCTCTCAACACCGTGATATTTTCATTTTTTTAACTGGTATATTTATACCAAATCAGTGGTATATAATTGTAGTTTATTATCCATTATGAATTTGTACGAGTGTAGGTACCTACGACCAAACCCGAAATTCGAACGTTATTCTGAATCAATTTTTTCAGTTATTGGAGCACGTATATCCAGTTTCATCTATATAGGTACTACATTATGCATATTTCATGTCTGGGCCTCGGGCGAAGAACCCTGCTTTATAATTATACATCCATATATTAAGTACATGCAACCAAACCCAAAATGTGCAAGTTATTAGGTATCTAACGTTCAAAAATAGTTTTCTGAAATCACAATTTGTTTATACATATATAAGTATATAAGTATATAACTACAATATAATATACACATTTATATATTGTTTGCGAAAGAACGGATTTTATCATGATTATTAATTATTGTTCCAAAATAAATTAACCAAATTCAATAAATCATAATTCAACATCATAATTTCCCATGTGTATAAGTTATACGCTATAGTTAAAGTGTTATCGTTTATGAGTTTATAACATAACACAGACTAACACCACAACCGTTAACTGCAGTCCTGATAATATAATAATAATACACAATATTGACTATAGATATGTGAGTATACATGTATACCTATATTTAATATTTAGGTAGGTAATTCTAAATTCCTAATAATAATTATTAATTAATAAACATATACACTGATGTAGTAGTATCCGATATTATTATATGTTGCTAGGTAGAGACAACGGCTACAGTGTAATAAACATATTACAGACTGGGCTGGAATTTTTAATAGGATGTATGCGTAGGCTATTATACTGATTACTGGATGATAATTTATAAGATAAAAACCGTATTTATGGCCTAATCTGCAATACTAATTATCTATATTTTTATTTAACATTAATATAATATTATTCCATTCTCATAATATAGACGATGAATTAAATATCAATAATTAAACTATTATAATACATAATTACATAAGTTCAGAAATATAATAATTATTATAACTCTGAAATTTGATCAACTTTAATAGTATGTACAATCCACTACTCAGTAAAGTTATGTATTATAATTGTATGTTTGTCAATAGGTAATAAATAATAATTAATACAACATTGATAATACGAATTATATACTATTAATTATGTATTAAACATAGATCTTAAAGACTTAAATACCTACATTTTGTTTAAAATTGAATTACTTCAATATAGTAACATTTTACAATTTAAATAAGCTGGTATATTTAAATCGTTAGGTACCTCGAGGAATACGTCATAACAAGGAACAAAACGGGTTTCATTGAGTTTAGTTTCATATTGAAGTCATTTTACACTATACTTATATTTACAACAATAATATAGTCACTGTGTGTGTTTGATATAATTTTTTGTTCAATAATTTTCATGTGATTGTGAGTAATATTATGTAGTGTGGGTTTTTTATTCCGCATTTTAGTATTATACGCATATGTACCTACATACTGCAGCGTCGTCCTGCGTTTCAACATTCCACGAAAACGCAATAATATTCCAAACTCCTATAATAAGGTTACACATTGTGTTGGTTTTCAAAATAATATATTCCCTGTGGCGCATTTGCTCAGTGATGTCCACCATAATATTATAAATCCTTTCTGCAGCAGTGATCCTGTAGACCATTGTATTACTGTAAGAAGGTTTAAGTGGCTATATGGTACCTACTTCCCCACATGTGTTCCATGTGCGATTATATATGAAATTATATATAATGTAAAAACGACATTCATTTTTAAATTTGTAACGCATATTATTACTTCTAAAGACTTCCACGTTGCTTCTTCAGTTTATTTTATTTTTGCGTTATAGCCATCATAATAATGCTACGTAGGTCGTAGGTACCTAAAACGTTAATATTTAAGCGCACAATGTTCATATAGTTCATACATATACAACAGACTGTCCTCTACTTCCTGCATTCGACAGTAACGAGCTTCAATAAAAAAATATTATCTAAATATTTTTCAAAACGTGATATTCACAATATTATGTAAAGATCAAACTAGTAGGTAGGTATAAGTTCCTTGTTCCTATCTACAAGATGCAAATTGTTTTAAAGAAATTAATTTCTAAATGGCTTATATGCTGTAGGTATATTGTACATTTGTGAATTGTGCGTATGGTGATTTAAATTATAAAATAATAGCTACATATTAATCGAATTAAATATAAGTGTATACCTACATATATATTTATTTTGTACATTCGGTTGCTACAACATCCTTCATAACATCTGGAGACTGTGGTAGGCAGCAAGATACCACTACACCTTATATTATAGCCTTATATATACATAGTATATATTATACGGACTATAGAAATATTTCGTAGTCCGGATTGTGTATACACTAAATACAACAAATTAACAAAAATGTGACCATAAAGTGAAAAAAATTATTAAATCGAAAAAAAAATGTATAAATATGTATTTGTAAATCTTGTTATTTTCTAGTATAGGTAATTTACATTGATAGTTACTATACTATTACTAGGAAACTGGAGAACCAATATAATATTAGTTATTTTTATTTTTTAGTCGTAAATGAAGAATTAATTTAAATTTAATATAATGTTGGTATAGGTTTTTTTTGTAGAGTTTGTTAAACAATATCCAATTTATGTGGTGGTCGTAACTCGCATGTATTACAATTATGAAAATTGTATACAATCGTAGGTACCTACTCGTATACTTATACTGCAGATGAAACTCTATTAACGTTTTAGCATTTACAAATAATAGAGACAAAACGCAATAATAATAGATACTCAGATAATCTTCCAATAAGTGCATCCATGAAAACACTTATAAACGCAGCGTTTCTACAGTGGGTATACCTTACGTAAAATTAAAAACTGGCTTAAAACAATAATAAAAAATCGTTACAACCCGGTATATAAATCATATAGTTATATAGATATATATTGACTGCAATATTAAAAAACAATTGATTAAAAAAGAAATGATCATTGACAAATTTTCAGGAAAAAATTGTGTGCTTTTAGATACTCCTATAATATTTAAGATGTATAATGTATATAAAAAAAAATAAAAAAATGATTTTTCTATCTTATTTAAATCTTTAACCGTTCCTAAGTAATAATTATGCACCACAATTTTGAAGTGTCTATTAATTTTAGATTGTTATAAAAAAAAGGTTGGATACCTGCCTTACATAATATGTGAATATATTATGCGTATTAACTATGATCGAGTGTATAGTGTGTATACTATATACCCAATTACTGTACGTCAGACGTCTGTACTGCATGTGTATATTATTATATAGCAACGAATAATTGACACAAAAATATAAAATATAGGGCTGCACTTTTTAAAACCTCTGAAATTCGAATCTTGGCAAAAAATATAGTGATAGTATATTATTTGTAGGTATAGACTTATAGTTGGGCTCCACCTCTCACTCGAACATACAGCGTTTTATTTAATTGTATAGCAATAACTTTGATCACTTAAGTGAAGCTTAATCACTGATTAATAATCAGTATAGTAGTATAATAATTATACTACAGTCAAGTCGCGATAACTCGAATTGTGGTTTATACTCTAGAAAATGGTTCCGCTATAAATTAGTTAGATATCTCGAATAATACATATCTCGAAGTGAATTTTTATCCCCCTTCAATTATTGGAGTTATCGCAACTCAACTGTATCATACTGATTTAGCTAAATGCTCATGGAGCGATAATAACTTAGGTTCAGATTTCAAAAGGCATGTTCCGCAGAGTTCAGGGTAATGTTTTATATAGTATACACTATACACTATACACTACACATATTATTTCCATTGCGTAAAAACATAAACAGCTTTGAAAGTATAAGGACGCACAATGCATACAACACGCAGTCACAGTCAGACCATAGAGTTCTATACATATATAAATTAGTATTTAGTATAATATAGTATTAACCTAAAATCTTTAACAGTGCACTAGTCATAGTCATTATATGCTCGATAGGAGTACAGGACGTTATAGAGAAGGGCGTCCGTCAAAGCATTAAGCATCTCGTTATAGATGGTTTTGTTAGCTAAATGAATTATAGTCATATGGCACTTAATGATTTGGGTTTCTTCTGTATACCTTGCAGAATTCCTTATTTATGCACTAAAAACACGTATTTTATAAGGGATGGGGATAGGGGCGATCGCCTGATATACAAAACTTGTTTAAGCGTTTAAGTAAATAAATAATGTATCTTTAGTTTCTGCTTATTTATTTGCCTTTTTCTATTGTTGCATTGGTTATTTGGTTATTGTTTATTAGATTAAAAATTTGGTTAGGTTGAAGGGTCAGAATGAATGGGGCCAACAGGCGTATAGACTTATTGCAGGAGTGGCACTTTTAAATACTTTTACGACATTACGTAGGTACTCTCTAAGTTTTAAAGGTTATGTTTCGGGTCGTTATGGTTTAATAATATAATATAATGTGGTATGTTTAAGTTTAACTGCTTAAGAAACAATATATAATCGCATTTATATCGGTTTTTAATGCGGGTAAATAAGGTTATAGGTTATATAACTTATAAGATATTATAGCCTATAGGACAGCGGTGAGGTCATTCGATAAAAAACGATCTCCTCTATATAGATATCAATATATTTTTTGATACGAGTATGCAACAATATATTACTTAAGTAAATGATTCGAAAGCTTTTACCTACACAAAAGTAAGCATATGTATGAATCACTACGAGTTTAGGTAGCTGATATATAAAATAAAAAATATTAACCGCTTTAACATGTTCACAGTTGTGGGAATGTGGGGTTCAAGATTCAAGATTGCGACGACGTATAATATACATATATTATTATATGTATACACGAAAATAATGTTCAATAAAATATTTGAAGTTAGGTATAACATTAGGAGATACATTTTATTTTTACGGGATATACAAACACGGATTACAGCTACGGAGTAGGTACCTCATGCACACTGTATAATATAGCATTATAATTATTATTTATTATATTATATTATTATTATTATGCAGTTATGCGATTGGCGTAGGTTAATACTTGATTGGATACACACACTACGCGCAACTATACATTTGGAATTGTATATTATTATATTATTTATTAATAATAATATTGTTTTAAAGTATACTAACGTCATCATTAATGACGACGGTTTTCCAACCCGCGGCGGTACAGACGTACAGTATATTTTAATGGGTGTAGCGTGTGTTTCAGCGCGAAATTTTAGATCGACCGCCGCTGCCCAAAACCACAACCAGCACAGCGACTGCAGCACGCCACGTTTATATTCAGTTCGAAAACGAGCGGGTCATGGTTTATTATTATTGTGCGCATGAAAATCTCTCGTCTGGAATATGGTATGCACACATCGCGCGTATCGTGTTCAGTCTCCGGTCGGTTCGGCTCATCGTATTATTCGTATACAGCCACAGTCGTCGCGTCCTCCCCCCCCCCAACCCGTTCTCGTATACTCTCCCTAACCTAGGACACGCTGCGCATACACAACACCGCTTGTAGGGGGTGTCTGCGATGGGTGGGGGGAAAGAGGGATGCGGCGACGGCGACGTCGACCGCGTTGACGCGGGAAAAGAATATCGTGCGTAGCCACTGCCACGTACGAGACGCGAAGAATCTTGTGAACGAAAATGGGAGGGAAAATAATAATATTTTTAAAACGTAGAAACCAGCGCGACGCCAACAGTGCGTATATAATACGCGACGATACCGGACGGCGGTTCTGCGATTTCCAGTGGCGACCGCCGACCGGCTCCGGTGTGACAGCGCCCCGAAACGCACCACCACCGCACGG
>WHPZ01192947.1:0-14623 GCA_016617965.1 Macrosiphum rosae | reverse complement strand
GGGAAACACACGCATACCAAAGCGCACTCGCTAACCCACTCACTCACACGAAAATAATAATAATATAATATTATTTAAAACGATGCGAACCGTATAGTGACCGCGCAGGGCATATGCGCCGAGCCGCCCCCGGTGAGCCGGGATTGGTCTGGCCCGGTTCCGCCCCCGAATACACGCCACCGGGATCTCCGAGTCCTCGTACATTATCGCGAGCAGCACGTGCGCCGCAGGGATGAGTGTATCGCCGGCGTTCGAAACGGTCGCAAGTGGATTGATGCCGTTTGCCTTTGCGGAATAACCAACCTGTCCGGATTCGTGGATGAATACAGGTACGAAACTATATATTATAATAATTTTAGCCGTATAAGATTAGTGGTTATCGGTACCTATATATTATTATGTTGTAATAATATCTATGCATAATATATTATACATTGTATTATTATAATAAACCTACTAGTGTGCCCGAACGTTTACGTCGTGATACCATATCGACAGTATACCTACTATAAAAGTGGTGTCATAGATTCGATATTCATCGTCGGCATATTATTTTACGATCATTTTTATATCGTGACGTATTTTTTGATAACGACTGCACTGACGATAGTATGTACCATATTTTATCTTATACAGTACTTATACCGAGCATCGAAATGGTCAACAAATTATAATAATAATATAGGTAGATATTAATTAGTGTTAGGTACGATAATTAGAGGATCCTTAAGTCTGTATAGGATTAATAGTCTATAACAATTATTAAAAGTCAAATTAATAAATTATAATGTGTTTGAATAATTGTTCCAGAATTCGTAAAATATTATACAATAATACACACATAGTACATATTCTACTAATATAATGTACATTGTACATAAATCATTTTATTATTTTAATAAGCAATGTACTGAAAACTAATAGGTACAAATTAATTACATTTTAAAATAAATGTTTACAGTTAAAGGTAGTCTTTTAATAAACAATATCAATACTCTTTTTTTTTCTATCACAATCGCACAATTAAAATTAAAACAACAAAAATTTACTTATAAATTAGTAATTACATAATATGATCAAATTGTTTTAAAAGGTAGGATTTTTCTCAAACAACATTTTATATTTAAACAATTTCATTTAAATTATGGCCACCACAAATTATGATTTTATATTAGGCTACATTTTCGAAAGTTTTATTATCATGGCCGTTTTTTTCTTCAATTTTAATTTTGGCCCATGGTTGTCGTTCTCCTGAAGCAAATATGCCATAGAATAAGGCTCCAAACATATATATACCACTAGAAATTAAAAACACCCATTGCCATTCTTCTGCGCTCTAAAAATGTAATAATTTTTAATTAAATTAGTTTCTGAATCAAATAAAACTTAAAAGTATAGAAACACTAACTTTGTTTTGCACAATGACACCGGCCAACATAGGACTCACAATACCAGGTATAGTTGCAAACGTGTTGGAGATTCCCAACAAAATACTGGCGTATTGAGGTGCTATATCCAATGGGTTAATACTGTAAAATGAAATTTATTTGGATCAGATTTAAGTGACTTTTCCAAACTAAAAAAAAAAAAAAAAAATAATAATTACCTGAATCCGGACCAAGCAAATGCTCCAAGACCCACTGCCAAAGTTAAACAAAATATAGATCCAATTTCAGATCTAGAATTCGATGCTAAATACATGAATATAGTTTGGCTCACAAAAGCACCACAGTTGAAAACCTTTCTCACCTATGAAAGTAAATCTAAATTTATATACTGCAGCAGTTATATAAGACGTATATATATACATACTTGTGTTGTAGTGAGTATTTCATTTTTCCGAAGCCAGTCCACAAAGAACCCACTAAACTGGAGAATAATGGACATGACGAGATATGGTAGAGCTGACAGTAAACTTCCTTTTCCAATGTTAAACTTTAGTACATCTGTAGACCAAAAAATAAAAAAAAATGATCTATTGAATTATTTTTTTAGTTGGAATTGTATAGTTACCGTTCATGTAGCTTGGTAATTGCGTAAGTAAAGTGTAGAATCCCCAGTTTTCACAAAAATGGGCGCATGTTATCGCCCAAACCGGCATTGATGTTAATATATCTTTCCAGGGGTAGTCTACAAAGCTGACTATAAAAAAAAAATAATATTTATGATGTACAAAAAAGATGTCGAAACAACGCATTTACTTTTAGTGTCATCCGTCGGACCTATTGAATCTACAATGTACTTGAGCTCTTCTTTCGTAATGCGTTTGTCTTCTACTGGAGATTCGGTGATACACGTTAACCAAACCACACACCAAATTATAGCTACAAAACCTATAAACACACGAAATAATAGGATGTTATTGTGTTACAACCGTAGGGGGACTGGAGGATAGTGTGAGGGGAAGGATTTACATGTATTTGGATAATGAAGCCAAAATCATACGTTACAATTTTTTGCCAATACGTATTAATGTATTATATGTGTGTTTAATGATATTTTAACAAAATAAATGTGTACACATATACCAGTAGGATATTATAATATACAGGTACATACAAACGACTATTGAACTTTTAAATTATTAAGTTATTATTTCTTAAATGACGTCACAACACTAAAATCAAGTTTGTTTAGATTTATAGTATGTCATTATCTAAGAAATATTATGGTGTGGGTTTCACATTTTAACTCTAATTATTCAATGAGAAAGGCTTTTGACTATATGCGTGTGACATACACCCGAAGCCTGAACGGCGGAGTATATTTTACGTGTAAAAGTGACTAGATTAATACAACGATTTAAATCGTTTAACATAATATTTTTTTTATTTTTTTTATGTAGCCTTAAGTGTTATATTGTGTTTATGATATTGGTGTGATTATAATTTTGATAAACTTTAGAGTTTTTTTTTTATAGTAGATAAAATTATTATAATACATTTCGTAAAATATGTCTTATATGGCAATACTACGCGAGTCGTGAACTCAATAATTTTACTTAGTTATAATTTATAATATGTATGCAACAACAAAATATATTACATTTTAAATCACACTACCGTATTGAGCACATAAATAAACTTAGGATTATTAAAAAAATATTCGGAAATACTATTGATATATAGTTATTAAAATCATTATGTAAATCAAATTACTTTTACACGTAGAACACGGGAGGCTGCTCACTCGTCGGCTATATGACGTTAAGCGGCTTTTCTTAAACTCTCATTATCTCATTGAATTAATTTTTTAACTTCAGATTTTTACCGAAACGTTTTTCATTATTTGAACTACAATAACACACGAATAAACTTAAAATTAAAAAAAAAGTTTAGTGTTGTGACGTCTGGCTCACTATTATATTTTTGACGAAATAAATATATAATTATTATTTAAACATATACCTGGTACATAAAACGTTGATGGCCAACCGTATTTTTCGGCTAACCAACCGCACATCGGGTATCCGATGACTGTGCCCACAAAACTGCCGGAAAATGCAAACGATCCCAGCCGGGTGCGTTCCGCGGGCGGCGCCCATCTTGACCACACGGCATGTATGCCAGGATATACGACTCCCTACAACAATATATAGTTTGAAGTTTCAATATTGTTGGTGATATTTAGTGGGTACAGCGGATCGCGTATACATACCTCGAACACTCCCTCGATGACTCTGAGGACGATGACTAGATAAACGGAATATCTGGCAGCCAACGGGGTGAGGATCGTTAGGATCGCTGTGCTAAAAACTCCGTAACCGATCAATTTCACACCCCCTATCTTTGCGCCTAGCAGACCACCGATAAGTTGCGTAGAAATGTATCCATAAAAGAACGAACTCAAAATCGCGCCACGAAGTTCTGGGCCCCAGTCGAATTCGCTCGTCTGCAGTCAAAACATATTACACTTTATGATATACAATTAATATATATTATAATGATCAATTTGAAAATAATATCTTCGGGATATTATTTGATATTTTTTTGACAACATAACATTTATAATATTCCTTTCAGCTCGGTTTGATTAAACGTTTATTTAATATTTATATCGTGAACCTATAACTAATAAATACCTGAGATTATGCCCGATGAAAATGGATTTGGTCCACTTATACAGAACTAAGTGGACACACTACGACCATTGGTGTTTATATATTTATATCGGCGGGAATAATTATATTGTTAATGTTACATAGTTGATAAAATGTCCACACCACTCGACTTTCATTTAGAGCGCGAGATATATTATCACAGACGACACTAAAGTATACAACAGTAAAATATGCGAGAAAAGAAAGTAGAAGGGCACCTATATATGCTAGTGTTCGCGGTCGTATATACCATACCTCAACACGTTTTACTCTGCAGTCGGTATATTATAATCAGAGTGAAAAATAACTGCAAATTGCAAATGCAATTTTATAAAATAAATAATGGCATAGTTTGATATAGTCTTACAAGTATTATAGTGGTTTTTCTTGTCCATATAATATATTATATGAAACGTATTGTGTATGTACATGAACTGACCTCAAATTAATGATAACATTTCTCGATTTTACTTTCATTTCCCGAGGCGTTCTCGTAATAATAATATGTACATATATTATGTTGTATATTTGAAACTATTAACACACATGTTTGTAACGCGATTGTGTGGAGACAAAAATGCTGTAAGATAAAAGAAAAAAGTTTCAAACAAACTCGAAGAGTTCATTTATACTTTCTTCGATCGACACACACGCAAGATGTGTACGATTCGCATACACCGGCGTTTTGCGTGTATAGACAACGGACGAATTGGGAACCTAATAGTTTCATATGTCGATAATATTACAACCGGCAGAAAAATTCACATTAAACTACAACTCACCCTCGTATCCGAGGACGACGTCATGGCTACGATTCCGACGCTCAAGTTCACTCGAAGGGTGTAGACGTTGAAGAAACCCAAAAATGCCAGGAACGCGACCAAGTTCCTGCGCTGTTTCCAAAACGGCGGTTGGCCATCGCTGTGGGAAATACAAAAATACAACCACTCTTATTATACATTGACGAACACTTTAAATGTTGTATTATATATTTTATGTTTTTGTGCGGTCTCTTTGCTGTCAGTGACCGTGAACAGTGACCGCGAAACGTATAACAACATAGTATGTACCTAAGGTTTTCGGGTGGCCGGTCCATGGCTAACCGCTAACTGAACGTGCTCTGTAGCAGTGGCACGAACGACTGCTGTGGGTACATTAGAATGTTACTACCACTTCCTCGATCGGCGATTTAGTTGTTAATAGTTCGGCGGCGTCTAGGTTCTACCTCTCTAACCGTCTAGGTAGGTCCTACTTCAATACATAGGTATAGTCTCAATCGAGTGAGGTGTACATATAATATTATACACGTCCTGACGCGTATTGATATGGTTTTATTATACTTACGTAACACGTTTGGCGTAAAATTAAAATATTAACTGAAGAAAAATTACCCATGTGCCAAGGAATACAGTTTTTACGATATTATAATAGGTAGGTAAACCTATTTAAAAAATCATTCACAATTATTTCTTAAGACTGATAATGTATACCTTAACTTATTATAATACTATTACCAAGTAAAACCACTGTAGAGTAATAACTAATAAGGAGGGATATTAAAAAAAATTTAATGTAAAACTATAAGAATAAAAGAATATTCAAAGAAACTAGTGTGAGTTGTGTTAAGCTGGTCTGCGGGGCCATTAATTATAGTTGATATTATGAACCACCACTATGATTTTATAAATTTTAATCATATAATGTTGTAAATTAATACAACTATTAATTTGACCAGCAATTAGTATTTATTAAATTAATTATAGAAAAATAAATAGAAAATGAATAAATGGAATTTTCGATTTTCTTTTTTAGGCAAGCTTAAAAAGCCCCGAAGTTTGAAGATATAAATATATATATATATATATATATATGCATATGTCGATTTACATAGATTTAATGAATTTATTTAACTTGTATAAAACGTAAATGTATATATAGTACCTATATTTATATTTTTAACAACATAAATTAATAATAATATTACTAATAAAAATATTTTTCTGATAGGTATATAGCGTAGTCAAAATATTTTGGTTTTAATGCATATTTTAAGGTTTTTAAGTGATATTTTAAAGGTATAATAATCACCTAAACATTTTTTTAGGGCATAAATAAATGCATATTTTAAGGTTTTTAAGTCCATGAAATCCCTAGCCCTTATAATAAGCTATTGGTCTTCGCCAATTTGGCTGGTACTATTATAGCTTATAGGTACCTATAATTGAATATCAGATGTTACGCCTAGATGGGATGTTGAAAAGAAAACAATCTGCGTATCATTCGGTCCATGATATATTTTATCAAACAAAAGTGTTATTTGTCATAATCGTCTATCCCTTTTTGATCAACAAGTGGTCAGTTTCTCGATGCTCAACGTACCGTATATAGGACATTATTGTTTCATACTGCGGTTTAAGATTGAATTCATTGTCTAAAATCACTCACACATATATATTATATAGAACATTCGCAGTGGTATTTTAAAGTAATGGTGCGTTTCAAAGTACCTATAATAAAATATAAATCAGTGCCTAACATTTTTGTATTTTGCTACTGACAATTTTTCATTTATTACTGAATCCCGGAAAATTGATTTTACACAATTAGTTGAATAGCATATACATAAACATATACCTATAGGTGTATATATATATTGTGTATAATACTTTAATATTGCTAAAATGCCTTAATAATTACTTGTATTTAAATATATATTAAATGTACTTGATTTACTTTTAGTCGTTTACATTACCATGGTTGTGTTATTTTAACTGCAGTGAGAATACAAAAGTTTGGGTGGAGATTGATTACCATGTGATGTGAATTTAATGATTTTGAAAATCGATGGATTATATTTTGATTTCTGATTTAAAATTAAGCGAGATACTAAATTTGTTTCGAGACATTACCATTGCATATTTTGCACGTAGTTTGTATAGGTTAAATATTTTTATTATATATTTGGAGAAAAAATAATGGTTTTGGAAAAATATAATGCCTGGATAAATTATGATATTTTAATCTAAAAAGCTTATTTAGCATAAATTACAAAAAAGTTTTTTTTAATTAAGCTTATATTATACATTTTTTTGTAATATAAATTTGCTTATGTAAATTTATTAATATTTAAGCTTGCTTTTTAATATTTATTAGTATATTACCTTTAAACCCACATACATAATTGCACAAATTTTGGAATTTCTAATGTATATGTTCGAATATTTTGTAGCGTTTTAGTGTATCAAATTCACAGACTGAATGGACACTGATAGGCAAAACCATATCAAATTTCACCATAGTTTAGATAAAACATTAAAAATTAACAGTGCTTATCACATAATTTGATTTATTGTATTATCATACTAATATTGTTCATCATTCTTCAGTTCACTAATGTCAACCGAGTTACGTATAATTCTATTTTCTATGATAAAAGTTAAAACAATTTCAATTTGCTATAAATATTAAATATGAAAAACAATTATTTTAATAATCCGTTAAATTGTAGTACACAATAAACTGGGTATAATATATTTGGTATACTTGGTATATTTGGTATATTCCATATTTTCTACCGCACACCGTATGTGATACACTGATGACTGATATGTATTATTACTTTAAAGTACAACAGTTTACACTATTTGAAGTATTTTATGCCTTGTATTATAAATCTATATACACAACATACATCATGTATATTGTATATACTACTTTATTGCCCATTGTTAAATTCATAAACATATTAATTTAAAGGTTAGGTTCAATGTTCATGTCATAATTATGTTCTATGGCAATTAAACACCTGTTGTGTCACATTACGCTATAGTTGCCTAATTCAAATGATTTATTGTTGGCAATATGCTTATATATTATAACTTAGGAATATGTGGTCGATAAAATTTTATCTATTAAATCGTACTAAAAAATAATAATTACCTATTATTTGTTTGTTTATGGCATGTAAAAGAGAAACTAGAATTAAATAATTATTAAACACGTTACCTCATTAAAATAATTGTAATTTTGTATAAATCACAGAGATCTATCAAAGTCTAACAAATCCGTTACCTTTAATGGACACAAACTATAAACCATTTATTATTTGACTCAAATGATTATAGGTAATAATTAATAGTTAATTTAAGTAGGTATTTAACGTAGGTTTATCAATCCGAATTAATTTCCATCCTAATTATACTTAAAAACACATACACAAATTAATATAATATATACCCAAACGCATAGTTAAACCTGGATTTAATAGATAAAACAATATATGCCTAATAATATTATGTAACCACAATGAAATATAAAATATATAACCTTAAATTACAATGTATATAAAATATGATTATCATAATTGCCTGATAACAGTACAATATTATGATATATTTTATGTAATCCACTGCACACAGTGTGTTTAATAATAATATTAATTCAACTTACCTACCGGCTACCGTATTAAAAATAAGTAATAATAATATAAATATAATATAATACATATCCATGCTCACAAACCGCCATCGCTCAGAATCGTTTTTCGTATACAATGATACCTGTTATATCGTTGAATTCAAATTTAATACCATCCATTATACAGTGACCTACTTGAAACCTTCTGTACAGCAGAGCGACATCCACATACCCACCTTCTTAATATGTTTTACATACCTAGTTTGAATTCTGAAGTGCTTATTTTTATTGTATCTATAAATTATGTTATTCAATTTTGTAAATAATTTTGTTATCTATTATTAAAATGACAAAAAAAAAAAAAAACAATATACTGCTGTAACACTAAGTTTAGATGACTATATAATTGGCAGGAAAACTTTCAACATTTTTTTTTACTTTTTTGAATTGCAACATACATATTTAATTTTATATTCTGTAGTAGAATATTTTTCTGAGAATTCCAAACCAGTAGTTAAATTAGTAATTAACTCATAAATTCATAAGTATTCAATAAGTTTAGAGAGGAGTAGTTGACCAACATTTTGCGGGACAGAGCCACTCAACTCCGATTATTAAAAGTTCTTAAAATACCTATAAGTTATATAAGTTATAACTAATTTACAATTATTAAATACTCGTTTGAAATTTGATTTTTAAGTATCGAAATCCTCAGAAAAATATTATTATTTGGAATATTAAATAAAAATGTGTGTTATTCTTCAAAAAATTATAAAACTTACTAAATTATATCGATACAAAATAGTGAAAATAAATTGGTGTAATAAATTAAATTAATTTAAATAAATGTTTATAACTTTATCGATATGATTGATATGCATGTTCTCTGAATCACTCAATACCTATAGTGTATAAACTATAATATAGTTATATGTTATACAATTCTAACGGTAAACTAAAATCATGATTGTCATGAGATAAATCTTTGTCAACTGACTATTTTATGTTTTGTCGTCACGGCCACGTCTCAAACTGATGTAAATATTAAATCCAACCTTGGTGTAAAACACTAATCACGAGTCACGACAAATATTATATTATATTATAATAATTTGTTTGGTATTCGTGTAATACATTTTTGAAGTGTGTTTTCCAAAATTCCATAAAATATGTGAAATATGTATAAATATAACCACTATTATAAGTACATAATATGCAATAATAGCCAAATTGTAAATATATTTAAGTACTATGTTATACGACTATACGTCATTATCTGTTTAATTTAAAATCGCCGTCGATACTAATAAGCAGCTATGCGTGATATTTAGGTTTAAGTAATCTCATATGATAGTGACCAAATGGCCATTACGTGTGTTTAAGTTATGCGAAATAAATCATCTATTGATATATTCTTAGAGCGAATATGAGATCAAAAGTAGGTATAATAATGTATGATACATTATTACCATATTCTTATAAAAAACATTAGTGCATGTTTTACAATTGATGAAAATGCATTCTACATACGAATATATCATACGATTTTCATCCAAACTTTTGGGTAAAAGTTTTAAAACACGAAAGTATTAAAAATAACCCACTCACAAACCCGAAATGTCATTAAACCAATATAAAATAAGTTATAACAACTTTGTTTATCTTCTCAGAATCTAATTTAGTACAAGTGCCTACCTATTATATGGTTAAAATGATATTAACAATAATTCGTGTTTACAAAATTATTCAAATAAATAATATGTCTACAGATTATTATAATAATAATATAATACGTTTAATATGTATACATCTTATCGGCATACTATTATTGTATTTTATTGTCAAATACATTCACGTGATACATTTAAATTGTTATTTTTTTCGAACATGACGTGTACCTACGAAGAATAATGTTAAGTTTGTCGTCAAGTTATTGTTTCAATCGTTACAAATACGCGAGACATCCTTCCGGTCTTCTCCCTGTGTACAATCATGATAATATTATTACATTATTATACAAAGCCACACTGAGGGGTAACAAAGTAATTGAATACGCCGCACGCCAATGTCGTTACATTATAATTCCATCACCTGAATAAGGGCTAACGACATTTTTCACCATCGGCTTCTACAACGGTTGCAGCACGTTTTCGTCGTCGACACATAAATATTATAATAATGATAATGTTCCGTTAAACGATTAGAATTTAAAAAAAAGTATTTTCAATGTACAGCTGTACAGGTCACATTGTTACAATATCATAGTAGACGATGTTTAGGTATTGTATAAATGTACACTAAACAATAATAATTGCTCAGCTCCTATGCTGTTCCAGTGTTCTCTCTTCTATTCTTTCTTTGTAGCTTCGTGTAAATATGTGTGGAGATATAGTTTATAATATAGAGTCGTACTTATTATGTTTTTGTGTCTGACTGTTTTAATAGTAAAAGTCAAATGGATTTTGTTTAAGTACAATTTGAATCAACAAGGGAATTGAAACAATTGATCATGATGCACTTTTTTACATGTATACAATTATAAAAAAGTTGATCTTCTTCTTTTTCGTCAGTTTTTGGTACCTCTCCAATTATATACATATTCCACAGTTTAACATATTTTCTTTTACGATATATTTATTTAAAAAGTCTTCCCAGCGCAACTGCAGTCTTCTTATAGTGGTCACTTACAGTAGGGTTCTCTTAAATGCTTGGTTTTGCTAACCCGGTAATGACCTTGCAGCCAAAAGTTCTTTAAGATTTATTTTATCATATTATCTGGCTTTTGAAAAGGTTCTTTGAAATGATGTATTTTACTGCAAACTAAATGTCAAATAATGTAATCACAAATTCCGTATATTTTACTCTCAAATATATTTACTTCCTCCAGTTTTCTTATTGGAGCCACGTCTGTAAAGTTTATAGAATTGTTGGACGTGTCAAGATCATGATAAACATATTTCTGTTGCCTACACTCACGGGTTATTGATATGGATCTTGAGTTCAGTATTTTTCCAAGCCTGACACCCGTTGGTCTCTTACGTATTTTTACCAGGCACTTGCCGATACTTCCTATTCCGAGATTTTATCAGTCATAGTCATGAACATAATTAATTGAATTTGGCCAGATTAGCTGCAAATGCAATATATCAATTACGTGTTGTGAATTAGCCTTTACGAGTATATAACATACCAAAAACCATAATCTCATACGTCAACTCGTGGTTTCAGATTACAACCAGTTTAGCAGAATGACAATGGACGTCCATCAGCACAGAAACGTGACGACGGCCGCGTCCTCGTCGCCGCCGTCGCGGTACTCACCGCCAGTGGCCACCGGAATTGCGCAACCGGTGCAGACTTCGTTGCCCACGGCCGTGGTCGCTCTGCACCAGCGGCCACAGAAGCGGAGTTTCGACGTGGCGTTCCTAATGGCACCAGACGACCTGAGCAAGCGTAGACCACGGCCAATGCAGGCGGCCCAGCCCGTCGCCCGGTCAGCGTTCACCAAAGTGTCGCCTGACCCGCCGTCATCACTGTCGCCGGCCTCGTCTCCGGCCACGCCGCCACCTGCGGATTTTGCTGCCTACATGCACCATAGCCAGTTGCATCACCAACAGCATCACAACCAGCAGCAGCAACAGCTCCTCCCACATCACCTTCAGCCGCAGCAAGAGTGCAGTCTCAGCCCACCCCTGCCACCGGTCACGGCTCACTTTATGTCACCGTTTCCACTTGGCTTCCGGTCACCGTTCGCGCTGATGATGCCACCACGGCCTCAACCCAACGCGATCGGCTGCAAAGACTACCCGTCGCCACTCCAACCACCACCTCCGTCACACCACCACCATCAGCAGCAGCAGCAGCAGCAGCAGCAGCAGCAACAGCAGCAACAGCACCATCACCACCATCAGCTGCAGTCACTTTCGTCGCCGTCGCCGCTACAGTTCGGGCAGGCGGCGGCTGCGGCAGCGGCTGTGGCGGCTCTCCCAGCCATGCTGTTGCCCGCGTCCATCGCCGCGGCCGCGCTCACGTTACCGTCGCAGAACGTGTGCGCCAAGTGTAACGTTAGCTTCCGCATGACGTCTGATCTGGTATACCACATGCGGTCGCACCACAAGGGTGGCGACGGAAGTGGCGGCGTTGGCGCCGGCAGTGGTGTAGGCGGCGGTGTTGGTGGCGGGGTGGGCGTGGGAGGTACGGGCGTCGGTGTGGACGCCAAGAAGCGACGGGACATGGACAAGCTTCGGTGTCCGGTATGCGACGAGAGCTTCCGGGAACGGCACCACCTGACGCGGCACATGACCGCGCATCAGGACAAGGAGGGTGACCGGCTCGACGACGAAGACGATGCGCCTTTGCAGCAACAGCACCACCAGCCTCACCAGCACCAAGGGGCCAAATGACGTAAGGCGGCCGCGGGCGGACGGAGGCGCAATGCCTCGTACTCGCGCTTCGCGGAAGACCATCGCGTTTAGACGGTCCCTCCTCTCTTTGCCACTCATATACGGCGACCCAACTCCGGCACACCAACCCACCCGTCCTGCCACCCACATTGAGCGAATCTTACTGTTCGCACGTTTAGGTACAAGCGATACATATTATTATATTATGATTCAGTAGATGTCCCCAAGTTACCGTATACGGTGTGCAGTTGTATACCTGTTCCACCGGATCACGTGAACTGTCGTCGTAAGTGCATGAAAAACCAAAACTTACCACATAAACATATTATTATTATTACAGGTCATCCTCACGCGAAGATCTCTTCATTCAGAAGACTCTTGTACATGTATATATATTTGTAGACTAACGCGGGTTTACATACCTACTTATGTTTTAGTTGATTTATTGAGTTTTTCTTACCAACGTTCGTAGGTATTTATAATTATTATCCAGTTTAATGTTTAAAAATACACAACACTAAAGTGACATTTTAACGAAGATCGGACTAGTGCCCTGTTATCCACCCTATTTACCAATAATAGACATTTCAATAAACATAATATTCTAATACGTTTTATGTACCTATCGAAATTATTTTTCATTTATATTATACAACCTTATACCTATAATCTAAATATATAAACGGACCTATTAACCGCGATTAATGTAATAGGTACATTATAATAGTTCTTTAAATATATAAATCGAACCTTCTTCATAATAATAATATATTTCATACAGATCTCGTAATCTTAGTTGATGAGGTTTGTTTTATAGAATTAAAATTATAATTATACAAAACGATTGTAACGTACGTACTTCACAGTTGTTTTTTTTCGCATATTATAGAATTGTGTAGCCTAACGCGAATTCGTGTTCAAATAGGATTAAAAATTAACTGCATTCAAGACGGTAATAATTTTCAATTACTTTGCATGGATAGTATTCATATTTTTTATTTTACTCGAATTCGATTTTGCCGGTCTTGTAGTTTTCTTTTTTTTGCGCAGCATATTCATATATATATATACACTTTACCCTCTAATGCGAAAACAAGGGTGACCATTAGGGTCGACAAAAATGACAAATGTCCATACAAATCATAGTCGAATACGAGTAATAATTAACCGTGTCCACGAGGGTTGGTCGACGAGGGGTGGGGATAAATTTAATTCTGTAATGGGGTCCGATAAATAGATTAAAATGCCCCTTTGGCCTTAATAAATATTGTCACGTGATCACTGTTTGTATAATTTTAGTATTAAAATTAAATGGACCGAAATCAAATGATAGCGATTTTAAAATGCATCTCTCTATAATATTACATCTGTATAGGGTTACCTATATAATATTCACGCACTACTTTTTCCCTACGTGGTTTCACGTCATGACGGATGTAGTGAACTCGTAAATATAGTATAGATTTATGTGTGGTTGTGTGTATATTATGATTGTTACAAAAATTTTTTTTTTTTTTGATACATTGTAAAATATAATATTCAAACTAGTCTGTGTATTATCGTTCAATGATAATGTTTCGATAATAATATTAGGCTCCTGGGACGAGGTGGCCGAGCGGTCTAACGCGTCGGCTGCGGCGCTGGCAGTCGCGGGTTCGATTCTCGACCACTGGGCGGCATTTTTCTCCGGGCAAGTCACGGTGTC
>WHPZ01191586.1:0-14719 GCA_016617965.1 Macrosiphum rosae | reverse complement strand
AGAACTGGCGGCTGGCGATGAGTCGTTTTATTATCGAGTTCGGTGACCGCCTGAGCGATCACCTTTAATACGCTGGCAGTTACACAGAATTAGGGACTGGGTCCCGAGCGAGGGATACTGGTTGAACATTCTACGTTCTATCGTTGGGTGACCCGAGTTTCACTTTTACTCAAGCAAGCCTTTCGACAAAATAAACGCCCCGTAGATCAACGTTGGCGTATAGATGAAACCTATATCAAAATTAAGGGGCAATGGAAATATCTTTATCGTGTGGTCGATACCTCGGGTCGCACCGTCAATTTCCTGCTGACCGCTAAACGGGATGCCGCAGCCGCATTGCGATTATTATCACCGATATCTATCCGGCTAACTTTATTGTGTTAATGCGACAAAACTCTATCCGCTGATACTCCAGTCGTGGTGCAGAAAATGGGGAGAGCCTATCAGGTTGCTTCCACTACCGTTGCATTGCGGGCGTGAAATAAGACGGCAAGTGTATTTATCGTGAAAGCAAAATATTCTGGCCCCATAGGTTCGCAAAAGCTGGCGCTGCTACCTGGGTAATCCAAATAGAAACCGTTGTCTCGGTGATTCGCCGTAATTATGTTAAAATAGGTCATTTAACTCCGGGAGCGGTATTTGCGATGAATTCAACCACCCAGGAAAATCTGTTAGCGCAGGCTGAACAACTCTGTCGGCAACGCAATGTGCGATTAACGCCGCAGCGGCTGGAAGTACTGCGCCTGATGTCACAGCAGCCCGGTGCAATCAGCGCATACGACCTACTCGACCTGCTGCGGATCGCCGAGCCACAGGCTAAGCCACCCACGGTTTACCGCGCGCTCGATTTCCTAATGGATCAAGGGTTTATCCATCGGGTAGAGTCGGCTAATAGCTATATACTGTGCCACCATTTTGGCCAGCCGATGCACACCTCTGCGCTGTTTATTTGTGATCGCTGTAGCCAAGTGACCGAGCGCACCACCGAGGACGTGGAAAAAACGCTGCAAAAGCTAGCGAAAGAGTCAGGGTTTGCGCTGCGCCACAGCGTGGTGGAAGCACACGGTCTGTGTACTGGCTGTGTTGAGGTTGAAGCTTGCGACAGCAAGCATGATTGTGGCGAACACGACCATAGCATCGCCATCAAAAGGAAATAGGCTGGGATAACAGGATCTCTTTGTAGCTATCGTCAAGCCAGCTATAGTAGCTTCAGGTGTCAATCCGCGAATGCCTCTGGTGCTATTAGCGCTACTTGTTGTAAGTTCCCCAAGATTTCACTTCTTTCTCAGCCGCCTCTTTTTTCTGGCAGCATCAATGCGTATTAGATATTTCCATCATTCTGGTGCTGCAAACCAACTGCCATGCACCCTATGGAGATGCCAGCGCCAGCCCAGCGTCAGACCACGCAGTATGAGGAATACCGCCAGCGCCAGCCACAACCCGTGGTTGCCTAGCCACGGTACGCTAAACAGTGTCAATACATAGCCAACGGCCACCACCGCCATGCTGTTGCGCATCTCTGGCACCACGGCTGGCACCAATAAACATACCATCCAGCAAATAACACCACACGCCAACCAACGGCAAGACAACCTGCCACAGCAAATAATGATGAGCCAACGCACGCAGTTCATGCAGCGAGGTCAAGGCCGCCACTATCTGCTGACCAGCCAAGAAGTAGAGCACAGCAAAGGCCAACGCTACCAGGCAAGCCTGACGACAGGCAGCGTGCCATATTTTTCTCAGTTGGCTGTCATCACGCGCACCATAGGCATGACCCGAATGTGCTTCAACCGCATAGGCAAAGCCGTCTAAAGCGTAGGCGGAGAAGGCCAGAAGGTTCATTAATACCACATTTACCGCCACCACCTCTCTGCCTAGGCGTGCGGCAAAGAGGGTCAGCGAGGCGAAGCACAGTTGTAGCAGCAACGAGCGCAACATGATGTCGCGGTTTAGGGCCAGCAAGCGCCTAAGGTTGCCGCGCCAAGCCTGTTGCAACATCAGCAACGATATCCCACGCATGCGCATTACCCGCCACGTTAGCCCTAGCCCCAGTAGCAGCATGGCATATTCTGAGATGGCAGTCGCCATCGCTGCCCCCTTGCACCTTCCAGCCCAGTCCCATTACCAGCCAGATATCCAGCACAATATTCAGCAGGTTGCCGACAATCAGGAAGATCACCGGCGCACGCACATGCTGCACGCCGAGCAGCCAGCCGAGTAGCACCATATTGACCAGTACTGCCGGGGCGCTCAACCAACGAATGTCCAGAAACAGTCGCGCCTGTTCCAGTACCTTAACGTTGCCACCAACGATCCGCAGCGCCAAATCAATCAGCGGGTGGCGCAGCAGCACCATTGCCAACCCGGTCAATAGTGCCAATAAAAGCGGCTGCATAAAGGCACGCGCCAGCCTCTGCTGGCTCTGCGCTCCCAGCGCTTGGGCGGCCAACCCGGTAGTGCTCATGCGCAGAAACAGTAGCAGCATAAACAGGAAATTACTGACCATCGTGCAGATCGCCACACCGCCCAAATAGATCGGGCTATCAAGATGGCCGATCACAGCAGTATCCACTAACCCTAGCAACGGCACGGTGATATTGGAGAAGATCATTGGCAGGGCCAGGTGCCACAGGGCTTTATCGTGTCGCTGGTAAAGGCAGAGATCAGGTGCATTATGCAATGTTCCCATGGTAGTGCAGTTGCCACATTAGGTGGAGTAAAACGAAACCGCCCCAAAACAGGGGCGGGTTAAATCAGGGGACAACGGTTTAGTTAGGCGTGACGCTTAAATCCAGTCGCCATTGCGGATCACACCGACTGCCAGACCTTCGATAGTGAAATTTTGCTGGCGCAGATCGACCACTATCGGTTGAAATTCGTTGTTTTCCGGCAGCAGTTCAACCATGTTACCGCTTTTTTTCAGTCGTTTGACGGTAACTTCATCTTCAATGCGCGCCACTATGACTTGGCCATTGCGCACATCCTGAGTTTTGTATACCGCTAACAGATCGCCATCCAAAATGCCGATGTCGCGCATCGACATGCCGATAACCCGCAGCAGGAAATCCGCGTTTGGTTTAAATAAGGAAGGATCTACCTTATAGTGGCCTTCAATATGCTGTTGAGCCAACAGTGGCTCGCCAGCAGCCACACCACCAATCAGCGGTAAACCTTCTTCATCTTCCATCAGCAGGCGTATGCCGCGCGACGCGCCGGAGATGATCTCGATGACCCCTTTGCGCGCTAGCGCCTTCAGATGTTCTTCGGCGGCATTTGGTGAGCGGAACCCCAGACGCATAGCGATCTCAGCACGTGTCGGCGGCATGCCTGTCTGCAAAATATGATCGCGAATCAGTTCATAAACCTCTTGCTGCCTGGTAGTTAGTGCTTTCATTCCACCCCCTGTTCGTTTATACAGTTTTGCTGTAAGTATATACAGGCATGCCTGAATTGGGAACCGACGAATGAATAAAATCAGGGTGTCACGCCCCGTTCAAATGAAGTGTTGCAACAAAATCGAACCCCAAACGAACAGCGCCAACACGATCGCCAGCAACACTGCCGCTGCCCCCATATCCTTTGGACGGCCAGACAGTTCATGATATTCACTACCTACCCGATCGATCACCGCCTCTATCGCACTGTTCAGGATCTCAACAATCAGCACCAATACCAACGATCCGATCAATAAAATGCGCGCTATCGCACCCACATTCAGCCAAATTGCTAGTATGATAGCCAGCATGGCCACCACCAATTCCTGGCGGAATGCCGCCTCATGCCGCCAAACAGCGGCAAGTCCTTTATAAGAATAGCCAGCGGCTTTAATAATACGGGTCAGGCTGGTTGCTTGATTTGCCATGTTTCTGTGCCTTTCTCAGGGGTAAATCATAAAAAGAGTCTAGATCACTCAGTGATGTCGGCTCTCGTTTTCCAACACCGCAGATCTGCTACCCGGTTTCTGGTATGCTTGTAGTGCATTGCTAACAAGAGGCTTCACGTAGTTATGTCAGGTTGGCGTAAAATTTATTATAAGTTATTGAATTTACCACTCAAATTATTGGTAAGAAGCAAGGTTATCCCTTCAGATCCTGTCAGGGAGTTAGGATTAGATCCCTCACGGCCGATTTTGTATGTTTTGCCTTATAATTCCAAGACGGATTTGCTGACGCTACGCACTCAGTGCCTGGAACAGGATCTGCCCGATCCTCTTGACCTATTGGAAATCGACGGCACGGTGCTGCCGAGCCACGTGTTTATTCACGATGGCCCGCGCCTGTTCCGTTATTACACGCCGAAGGAAGAGTCAGTAAAGCTGTTCCACGACTATCTGGATCTGCACCGCAGTAATCCGCGTCTCAATATCCAGATGCTGCCGGTCTCGGTGATGTTTGGCCGTTCACCTGGGCGAGAAGGCCAAGGCACACCACACCTGCGCCTGCTGAACGGCGTGCAGAAATTATTAGCTGTGCTGTGGCTCGGCCGTGACAGCTTCGTACGTTTCTCCAATACTGTTTCGCTGCGCCGCATGGCCTCCGAATACGGTACAGACAAAGCCATCGCGCAGAAACTGGCACGCGTGGCGCGCATGCACTTTTCGCGCCAGCGTCTGGCCGCAGTCGGCCCCAGCCTGCCAGCACGTCAGGATCTATTCAACAAGCTGCTGGCTTCCAAAGCGATCGAAAAAGCCGTCGAAGACGAAGCACACAGCAAGAAAATCTCCCTTGATAAAGCCCGACAGAACGCCATCGTGTTAATGGAAGAGATCGCCGCTGATTTCTCCTACGAGGCCGTGCGCCTTTCCGATCGCGTGTTGAGCTGGACCTGGAACCGGCTGTATCAGGGCATCAACGTTACCAATGCTGAGCGCGTTCGCCAACTGGCCCAAGACGGCCACGAGATCGTCTATGTACCCTGCCACCGTAGCCACATGGACTATTTGCTGCTGTCCTATGTGCTGTATCATCAAGGGCTGGTGCCGCCACACATCGCGGCCGGCATCAACCTCAACTTCTGGCCAGCCGGGCCGATCTTCCGTCGCCTGGGCGCATTCTTCATCCGCCGTACCTTCAAGGGCAACAAGCTGTACTCCACGGTGTTCCGCGAATACCTCGGTGAGTTGTTCACTCGGGGTTATTCGGTAGAATACTTTGTGGAGGGTGGCCGTTCCCGCACTGGACGCCTGCTGGAGCCAAAGACCGGCACTCTGTCGATGACCATTCAGGCGATGCTACGCGGCGGCACCCGGCCGATCACTTTGGTGCCGATTTACATCGGCTACGAACATGTGATGGAAGTGGGCACTTACGCCAAAGAACTACGCGGTGCCACTAAGGAAAAAGAGGGTCTGCTTCAGATGCTGCTCGGCTTGCGCAAGCTACGCAACCTGGGCCAGGGTTACGTCAACTTCGGCGATCCGCTACCACTGACCGCCTATCTGAACCAGCATGTGCCGCAGTGGCGTGAATCGATCGATCCGATCGAAGCCCAACGCCCAAGTTGGATGACACCAACGGTCAACGAGCTGGCGGAAAAAATCATGGTGCGCATCAACAATGCCGCTGCGGCCAATGCCGTAAATCTATGCTCTACCGCGCTGCTGGCCTCCCGCCAACATTCGCTGACCCGCGAGCAATTGCTTGAACAACTTGAGTGCTACCTGCAATTAATGCGTAACGTGCCTTACGCCCACAATGTTACCGTGCCGGCTCAGACGCCGGATGAATTGTTGGATCATGCGCTGAGTATGAACAAGTTCGCGGTAGAGCAGGATAACATCGGCGATATCATCATCTTGCCGCGTGAGCAAGCGGTGCTGATGACCTATTACCGCAATAATATTCACCACCTGCTGGTACTGCCTTCACTGATCGCCACTATAGTGATGCATCACCGCAAAGTGTCGCGCAGCGAGTTACTGCGGCAGATTGACCTGATTTACCCCATGCTGAAGGCTGAATTGTTCCTGCATTACGAAAAGGAACAGTTGGCGGAGGTGCTACAGCCGCTAATCAATGAAATGATTCGTCAACGGTTGATCTGTGGTAAAAACGAGGATCTGGTGCTAAATCCGGCTCGTATCCATCCATTGCAGTTGATGGCCGCTGGCGTGCGTGAAACCCTGCAACGCTATGCCATCACCATGTCAGTGCTCAGCACTAACCCAAGCATCAACCGTGGTGCGCTGGAGAAAGAGAGCCGTATCATGGCACAGCGCTTGTCGATGCTACACGGCATCAACGTGCCGGAGTTCTTCGACAAAGCAGTATTCGCCACCTTGGTGGCGACGCTGCGTGAAGAGGGCTACATCAACGATATCGGCGATGCGATCCGTGAGCCTACTTTGGAGGTTTACACCATGCTGAGCGACCTGATTACCCCAGAAATCAGGCTCACTATCGAAAGCGTCAGCATGCCGGTAGAAATCAACGCGCAACATGAAGCGGCTACCGAGGAAGCGAAAGAGGACTGAACGGCAACCTGTACCAAATACGCCAAAGGCACCGAGAGGTGCCTTGGTTTATTACCCGCATTCCGTTAAGAACCCCACCCCACTAGGCTATTTTATTTGCCATTTTGGCCCTAATGCTCACCATCCTCACGGACTCCCTGTACGCGCCGGTTGTTGCACGCTGTCGGTGTCCAAACTGGCTGTAACAATGTATGCCTACTGGGATAGGTTCTAAGTTGTCAAATAACTCAGCGCAATACCGATAAATACCACCAGCCCAACGTAATTGTTGTGCAGAAATGCTTTGAAACAGGCTTCACGCTCACGCGTGGCGATCTGCTTTTGCTGATGGATAAACAGCACGCCCACTAGCAACAACGCCCCGTAAAATACCTCACCCAGTTGCGCCAGATAGCCAACCCACAGCAGCAGCAGCAGGGCGGCAAACTGCAACACCTCAACGATCTGCTTGTCATAGCGACCAAACAAGATGGCGGTAGACTTGATGCCGATTTTTAGATCGTCATCGCGATCTACCATCGCATACAGTGTGTCGTAGGCCACAGTCCAGCAGATATTGGCCAGTAGCAGTAGCCAGCAGCTCAGTGGCAGCGATTCACTGACTGCGGCGTAGGCCATCGGGATGCCCCAGCCAAAGGCAGTACCCAGCACGAATTGCGGCAGATTAGTCACCCGTTTCATAAAGGGATAAATCCATGCCAGCGCCAGCGCCGCCAGCGATAGCCAGATGGTCATCGCATTTAGCGTCAACACCAGCCCGAATGAGATCAGTACCAGCACCACAAACAGCACTTTGGCCTCTTTTTCACTCACCTGACCACTCGGCATTGTACGTTCGGCAGTGCGCTTCACGTGGCCATCAATGGCACGATCGGCATAGTCATTCACTACACAGCCAGCAGCACGCATTAGGAACACGCCAAGCACGAACACCAGCAGGATCGACAACGGCGGCACACCCTGCCCGGCTAGCCACAGCGCCCACAGCGTTGGCCACAGCAGTAGCAGGCTACCGATCGGTTTATCGATGCGCATCAGATGGCTGTAAGCCCGCCATTTGCTTTGAGTCACACTTCCTCCAAGGTATATTTGTCTATATGGGTTACACATACAGCGGTGAAGCCGGTAGAAACAGCTCAGTCAGCAACAGCGGCTTGCCCGCTAGCCTCAGGCGGGAGCGGCGCGCCCATAGCTCATTCTGTCGACCAATATGAATATAATCTCGGGTCATATTGCCGCTGTTAAACAAATAGCGTCCCAGCGGCTGCGTCCCCAGATCCACCAGCACCTGATCCGGGCCAGTCAGTGTTTCCTGTGGGATCACCGTGCGCCCCAACAGCCAGGGTTGATTGTCGCCCAGTAGCACAATTTCTCGCAGCCAGTAACGCGGGCTGTCCGGTAGATACTCGGCTTCTTCGCCCAATTGATCACGGGTCAAAAAACATTCGCGCTGCAGATCGATGTGTACCCGCGTGCAATGGTGCTCAAAACGGCAGGTCATGGAACCCAACTCCATCAGCCAGTCGCTGATGGCAGCAGGCAGTGGCGGATGCTGATCGAACAACCACTCAAGCGGTGGTAGGATGGAATCCTTATTACCAGACATTGCTCTACTCCACGTCTGGGGCCGCCCGTTACAGACCACGCCAGACGATACAAACTGTTAACAGGGTCGCATTGTAACCTAGAAATACAAAAGCGGCAGGCTGGTTCGTGGGGGTTTCAGTTCGTCAATCTGACAGATCGAAAAGTAGGCTGGAACCCTGTAGATCCATGGCCACGAAAACGGGTGATAACCCGTTAGCCCACAAAGCTTTAGCCAAAAGGGCTACGCCGACGATCGCCTGACCGTCGGGTGATGAGCGATTTTATTGGCAGCAACTCAGGCGATGTTTAACGCCATTCTTTAAAGCGGTTGATCAAGGCATTGGTCGAACTATCGTGACTGTTGACCTTCTCGTTGCCTGCCAGTTCCGGCAGTATGCGATTAGCCAACTGTTTACCTAGCTCCACCCCCCACTGGTCGAAGCTGAAAATGTTCAAAATGGCACCTTGAGTGAAGATCTTGTGCTCATACAGAGCAATCAGGCTGCCCAAGCTGAACGGGGTAATTTCTCGCAGCAGGATAGAGTTGGTCGGACAGTTGCCTTCAAATACCTTGAACGGTGCCACATGCTTGACATCTTCCGGCTTTTTGCCCTCAGCGGTGAACTCCGCTTCCACCACCTCCAGCGATTTGCCGAAGGCTAAGGCTTCCGTCTGGGCGAAGAAGTTCGATAACAGTTTGGCATGATGGTCGCTCAGTGGGTTATGACTGACTGCCGGGGCGATAAAGTCGCAAGGAATCAACTTCGTGCCTTGATGAATGAGCTGGTAGAACGCATGTTGGCCATTGGTGCCCGGCTCCCCCCAGATGATGGGGCCGGTCTGGTAATCAACCAGATTGCCGTTGCGATCCACGTATTTACCATTGGACTCCATATTGCCCTGCTGGAAGTAGGCGGCAAAACGGTGCAAGTACTGATCGTAAGGCAGAATAGCTTCGGTTTCAGCGCCGAAGAAATTGTTGTACCAGATACCAATTAGCGCTAACAGCACCGGCAGGTTCTGCTCCAGCGGGGTTTTTGCAAAATGTTTATCCATTGCGTGTGCGCCACTCAGCAACTGTTCAAAGTTATCATAACCCACTGACAGCGCAATTGATAAGCCGATCGCCGACCACAAGGAGTAGCGGCCACCCACCCAGTCCCAGAATTCAAACATGTTGTCAGTGTCGATTCCGAACTCAGCCACCGCTTTGCCGTTGGTGGACAACGCGGCAAAGTGCTTCGCTACATGCTGCTGGTCGCTAGCGTTATTCAGTAACCAATCGCGCGCGCTGTGGGCGTTGGTCATGGTTTCCTGAGTGGTGAAAGTCTTGGACGCCACCAGGAACAGCGTGGTTTCCGGGTTCAGCGGCTTCAAGGTTTCAGCGATATGGGTACCATCAACATTGGAGATAAAATGCATGTTCAAGTGATTTTTATAGGGCCGTAGCGCTTCAGTCACCATATAAGGGCCAAGATCAGAACCGCCGATGCCGATGTTCACCACATCAGTGATCGGTTTGCCGGTATAGCCTTTCCAATCGCCGCTGATCACCCGGTCGCAAAATCGTTTCATCTTTACCAACACGGCGTTCACTTCCGGCATGACGTCTTTGCCATCAACAAGAATCGGGCTGTTGCTGCGATTGCGCTGGGCAATGTGTAGCACCGCGCGGTCTTCAGTGCGGTTGATTTTCTCACCGGCAAACATCGACGCGATTGCGCCTTGCAGATCGGTTTCTTTCGCCAGCGCCTGTAGTTTCTCCAGCGTTTCCACAGTGATGCGGTTTTTGGAGTAGTCCACGAGCATTTGGTCGTTGAAAGTGGCGGAAAATTTGGAGAAACGCTCACTGTCCTGCGTAAACAGATCGGCGATACGAACATCTTTCATCTGTGCAAAATGTTGCTGCAAGGCTTGCCAAGCAGCAGTTTGAGTTGGATTGATACTTTTCATAGCAATACTCTTAGACTCGAGAATAATGTGAAACAATTGTCTGATTGTAGCCTTGTTCGACTGTGATTATGATCTCTTTTCTTGCGATAGGTACTCATTATCAAAGCCTATGGCATCGTTTGCGCCAGGTGCGACACATCCCGCAACATCGGCCCGTTGACAGCCACGCAATAACCCGCTATTCCTAACAGCCTTACTTGCGTACCGGATGCGCAAGCCAGAAGAGGTGCATCGCCCAGGTAAGGTGTCAGAGGAACCGTTTTCCAATGACGGCACTAGAGGGGGTGCGATGCCGAGATAGGATGATGCACGGCGATCATCGTATCGGCTACAGGGGCTGAATCCCCTGAGTTGTCACCAAGATCACCCCTATGGGGCGGTCAGCAAGGTGGAGCGCTCCTGGGTGTATCGTAGCTTTAACCTCTACGCCTGCTCCCTGTTTACCGCTCTCCCCTTGTGCCAAGGCTATGAAATAAAATGCTGTCTGAAGATAGCATCCCTGACACGAGGTTTTTAATGATCCAAGCAGTACCCCAAAATTCTACCGTGGTAGCCAAGTTCGGCGGCACTAGCGTTGCCGACTTCGCAGCCATGAACCGCAGCGCCGATATCGTGCTCGCTAACCCTCAGGTGCGCCTGGTGGTGTTGTCCGCTTCGGCAGGCATCACCAACCTGCTGGTGGCTCTGGCCGAAGGTTGCGATGCCGACAACCGCAACTGTCGGCTCGATGAGATCCGCCGCATCCAATACACCATCCTCGATCGCCTCAACGCGCCGGACGCAAGCCGTAAAGAAATCGATCGCATGCTGGAAAATATTGCCATGCTGTCGGAAGCCGCAGCGTTGGCTACCTCCCCGGCGTTGACCGACGAGTTGGTCAGTCACGGGGAACTGATGTCCACCCTGCTGTTTGTCGATATTTTACGCGCCCGCAACGTGCAGGCTGAATGGTTTGACGTGCGCAAAGTGATGCGTACCGATGATCACTTCGGCCGTGCCGTGCCGGACAGCACCGCGTTGAGGGAACTTACCCAGACGATGCTGAAACCCTGTCTACAGAAGGCGCTAGTGGTTACTCAGGGCTTTATCGGCAGCGACCCGAAAGGCCGTACCACCACGCTGGGGCGTGGCGGTAGCGATTACACCGCCGCACTGTTGGGCGAAGCGCTGCATGTCAGCCAGATTGATATTTGGACTGATGTGCCAGGCATCTATACCACCGATCCACGCGTGGTGCCGCTGGCCAAACGCATCGATAGAATCACCTTCGAAGAAGCGGCGGAAATGGCCACCTTCGGTGCCAAAGTGTTGCACCCGGCCACCCTGCTGCCAGCGGTGCGCAACGATATTCCGGTGTTTGTCGGTTCCAGCAAGGAGCCAGCCGCTGGCGGCACGCTGGTATGCAACACTACCGAGGATCTGCCGCTGTTCCGCGCGCTAGCACTGCGCCGCAAACAAACCCTGTTGACGCTGCATAGCCTGAATATGCTGCACGCACGCGGCTTTCTGGCCGAAGTGTTCAACATTCTGGCGCGGCATAATATCTCGGTTGACCTGATTACTACTTCAGAAGTCAGCGTAGCGCTGACCATGGACACCACCGGCTCTACCTCTATCAGCGGTAACCTGCTGACCACTTCACTGTTAACCGAACTGTCATCGCTGTGCCGGACGGAAGTGGAGGAAAACCTGGCGCTGGTGGCGTTAATCGGCAATAAGCTATCTCAGGCCTGTGGCGTGGGCAAAGAAGTGTTCGGGGTACTCGATCCCTTCAACATCCGCATGATCTGCTACGGTGCCAGCAGTTATAACCTATGCTTTCTGGTGCCGGGTGACGATGCCGATCAGGTAGTCCGCACTCTACATCATAATCTGTTCGAATAAGTAAGTCGTCTTTCTCAGGGCGCAAACATTTGCGCCCCACAATTTTTCAGCGTACTTGAGTTATCTTTTCAGTCACGACCTGGCATCCTTTTCATCTTGATCCAGCACATTGTAGGCCACCGCACAGAACAGTGAGTTCAACCTTTTCATATCCCCTAACAATCCGAGATGCAGCGAGCTGGTTTCGATGCTCTGCACATTTTGCTGGTGCAGACGGTCAACGTGCGCATGCGCATAACGACGATCCAAAATGCGGAAACGGTGTTTGGAGCGACGCAGCCGTTTAGCGCTAGCAATATCACCGGACAGGAACACCGACAGGCTCAGGCGTAGATTGTCGATTAGCCGCTCATGCAACGCATCCAGCTCTGCCAGCCCCTCAGTTGAAAACGCTCGCCGCACCGCGTACGATTTAGCTGCCACGTCACCTGCCATGCGTTCAATGATATCGCCAGCCTGCTCCAGGTTAAAAGCCATTTCGATGATCTCCGCCCAGCGGCGGGAATCCTCTTCACCCAGATCCTCTTTCTGAATCTGCGCCAGATAAAGTTTGATGGCGGTGTACAGCACATCAACATCATCGTCTAGCCGACGCACCTCTTTATCTTGCCCACGCTTGCCATGCAGCACTTCCCGTTGCAGTATCATCATGTGCTCCAACACATCGCCCATACGTAAGGTTTCACGCGCTGCGTTAGCCAGTGCCAACGTTGGGGTATCCAGTGCGCTGGCATCCAAGTGCCGTGGCCGCAGACGTGGATCGTCGGCCGCCACGTCGGCGATCAGCATATCGCACAGCTTTGCCATCGGCCCTGTCAGTGGGATTAGCACCAGGCAACGGATCAAGTTGTAAAATACATGGAAGTAGATCACCAACTCTTTATTGCTACCAGGTACTCGGCTCATCATATCGGCCAAATAAACGACGAACGGCAGCACCAGTACGCAACCGAGCAGTTTGAACAGCAGGCTGCCGAGCGCCACCCGGCGACCAGCAGCGTTCTGGCCACTGGTGGTGATCACCGCAAGCAGGCCACTGCCAAGATTGGCACCGATCACCAGGCAAAGCGCTACCTTCAACGAGATAACACCGGATGCAGTCAGGGTCGCGGTCAACAATACTGCTGCCAAGCTGGAATAGCTGACAATAGCAAACAACGCGCCGGTTAGGGAATCCAGCATCACATCACCAGTCAGCGATGAGAACAATACCTTTACACCGGACGCCTGGGTGATCGGTGTGGCCGCCGCAACAATCAGTTCCAACGCCAGTATGATCAGCCCAAGGCCGATGCTCACACGCCCCATTTGACCAATACGGGTTTGCTTACGGCTGAGGAACAAGAATACACCGACCAAAATCAGCAGCGGCGACAGCCAAGAAAGATCAAAAGTCAGTACCCTTGCCATCAGCGCGGTACCGACATCCGCACCGAGCATGATCACCAGTGCAGGTGCTAGCCCTACTAGTCCCTGCGCGACAAATGAAGTGACCAACAACGCAGTGGCGTTGCTGCTTTGTACCAGCGCGGTAACGCCGATGCCAGAAATGAAGGCCAGTGGCTTTTTTTCAATGCTGTCGCTCAAAATGCGGCGCAAGTTGGTACCTTATACCCGCATGATCCCAGTGCGTACAATGTGGGTACCCCATACCAGCAGCGCGATTGACGAAAGCAGGTGAAGAAGGGTCAACACGGAAGATATACTCCATTAAATGCCCAACAAGAGAATGACCTTTACCCAATGGGTTTCAGGCTACATCGGAGTCTGCCGGAGATGCTATTCACCCCATGCCCACAATACAACAGGTTCCAAGTGTAGCCCAAGATCTGCAATGTCGGGTCACGATCAAGTTTGTCACATCAGCCCGCAGCTCTAGGCCGCGAATTTGAATGCGGTAGCGAACCCTATCCCCCTACAAACTCTGGTCACTGACAAAAGAAAAAAGTTACTCAAACGTGGGGGGTCATATGCCGCAGATCGAACGGTGTGATCTGGTAGACGTAGTAGTTAAGCCAGTTGGAAAACAGCAGATGACCATGGCTACGCCAGGTAGCTTTCGGGATGAGTTCAAGGTTATCGCCGGGGAAGTAGTTGAGCGGTAAAGCGGGGTTAAGGCCTGCGTCGCTATCGCGAAAATATTCACTCGCCAGAGTCAGCGCATCATACTCTGGATGACCGGTGACAAACGCCAGGCGTTTGTCCTTGCTGGCAAACAGATAAACACCGGTTTGCTCCGATTCGGCCAAGATATCCAGATCGGTATATTGGCAGATGATCTCAGTCGGGAAGTCGGCATAACGCGCATGCAGTGCCAGGAAGGTCTCGTCAAAACCACGGGTCAGCAAAGCATGCTGCTGCAGCGTCTGGTGCTGGTAGACGCCGGAGATCTTCACCTCACGCGTCATCTTGGGGATACCATATAGGATATTTAGCGCAGCCTGCACTGCCCAACAAACAAATAGCGTGGAAGTGACGTGGTTCTTAGCCCAATTGATAATCCGTTCAATCTGCGGCCAATAGGCAACATCGCAAAAATCAACTAGGCCCAGCGGCGCTCCGGTGATGATTAGTCCATCAAAGTTCTCTTGCTGAATATCCTCAAAATTACAGTAGAAATTGTTCAGGTGTTCGGTCGGCGTATTCCTTGATTCGCGACTATCAATACGCAGCAGTTGGATATCAATCTGCAATGGAGAATTGGAGAGCAAACGTAAAAACGATCCTGTCCCTAATTCTGTGTAACTGCCAGCGTATTAAAGGTGATCGCTCAGGCGGTCACCGAACTCGATAATAAAACGACTCATCGCCAGCCGCCAG
>WHPZ01191529.1:0-16117 GCA_016617965.1 Macrosiphum rosae | reverse complement strand
AGCCTCGAGGGCTTTAAGTTTCTTTTCGTCCATAATTTACCTGTCTCCGTGACTGGAGTGAACATATCAAAAACAGGCAGATACACAATTTAAATTACAGTCTCGAAATTCTTCCTACCTGAAACTCTAAAAGCGGATCGCCAATCCGCGTCGCCCCCTTGGAATAGGGGCAACATCATCTGGAGATATGATTGAACGATGGCAAAACCCTGTACACCCTGGATATGCTCCCTTGCTGTGCTACTATCCAACCTGGTACTCAACTTCACTTCACCATATTTGCGCGGCACTTTGGCACTCAGCGCCGTAGACATTTAAAGGGATATCTTTATGTGGGGCGTACTTGCTGCTTCGTTATTTTTCTTGCCGTTTAACCGACTGTTAGCCTGGCTAATTTTGGCTGCGTCTGCGGCTATGGGGCTTTATCATGGCATGTTGACGCCGCTCAGCCTAGGATACCTGCTGGTTATCGCCGCGCTGGCATGGCTGCGATATCACTTTCACGCCATACGTCACCTGGCGATAACCGTTGAAACATTGCTGGTCGCCAGTTGCCTGGCGCTTTTCTTGCACCTGGTGCCAGGCATTCATAACCCCTTGATGATAAACTGTGAAAAAACCGGCCCTCTCAGCCCACCTTTCACTTTATATTACCACTTCGATAAAGCGCTGGTACCGTTCCTGCTGTTCGCCTGCCTGCCAACGTTATTTTCCGCCGATAGCGGCCAGCGCGTTGGCAAAGCGGGCTGGATAGCCTTGTTGATCAGCATGGTCGCGTTATTGCTGTTGGCCGTCACGCTAGGCAGGCTGAAGATAGAGTTGCATACCCCATCCTGGCTCTTACAGTATGCCATGGCCAATCTGTTCTTCACCTGTATGGCTGAAGAGGCACTGTTTCGCGGTTACCTGCAACAACGTCTCAGCCAGTGGCTAAGTGCCTGGCCAGCGTTGATTATCACAGCGCTAATATTCGGCACAGCGCACCTGGCTGGCGGCATGTGGATGGTGATGTTCGCCACACTGACCGGTTTAATTTATGGCCTGGCCTGGCCTGGCCTGGATGTGGAGTGGTCGGCTGTGGGTGCCGACCCTGTTCCATTTCGGGCTTAACTTGGCTCACCTGTTGTTCTTCACCTTTCCATGGTATCAACAGCCATAAACCTCAGCCCTGAGAACGAAGTATCAATGCCCCTGTAGCATGAGATTTTTTATAAATACTTACCTTTGTACCCATTTTGTCTGTTGGTGTTTACCTTTCCTTATTCCAAAGTGCGCACTAAAATCAGTGCTATACCCTAAATAATTCGAGTTGCACAAAGGCGGCAAGGCAGCAGATCCCCAGGTGCTTACACCCATAAGTGACTGGGGTGATTGAGGAAAGCTAACGCCCAAGCAACGTGAAGTATGACGGGTATACCGTGATAAGCACAACGTCTAGTATGACGTCACATTTTTCGGCCAATGCTGGCCCATCAATAGCTTAAGGAATATTATGCGTTTGATTACTGCATTTCCATTATTGGTTCTGGGAAGCTTCATGCTGAGTACTAACCTGATGGCAGCCGATACGGCGGTGAAAACGCCTTCTCCGGCGCAGGCGGCCCAGCAAAAACGTATGACCGATTGCAACCATCAAGCTTCCACCAAATCGCTGAAAGGCGAAAACCGCTCTACCTTTATGAGCACCTGTCTGAAGGCTAAAAGCTCCTCCACTGTGGGCAAATCCTTGACCCCGCAGCAGCAAAAAATGAAAGACTGTAATGCTGATGCCAAAGCCAAAAGCCTGAAAGGCAATGAGCGTAAAACCTTTATGAGCGCCTGCCTGAAGAAATCAGCCTGATTTTTTCCATACCAGGGTGCGGCGAGATAAAGCTTCGCCGCGCCTCTTCTTCCAGTCCCTCCCACCTGATCGATTCAGCTTTTCCTCGGCCCCCCCTTACTTTGCAGCGATAAATTGGCTATGGTGAAACGCTATCCATTGCTGAGGCCCAGGCAACGGCAATATAATGATTTTCGTTATTATTGAACTGTCAGATTATTGAGGAGTTAAGCTATGGCTGTAACTAAGCTGGTTCTTGTGCGTCACGGCGAAAGCCAGTGGAACAACGAAAATCGCTTCACCGGTTGGTATGATGTTGATTTGTCCGATAAAGGCCGTGCTGAAGCGAAAGCAGCAGGCAATTTGTTGAAAGACGAAGGTTTTTCTTTCGATTTTGCCTATACCTCCGTACTGAAGCGTGCGATCCACACCCTGTGGCATATCCTCGACGAGCTGGACCAAGCCTGGCTACCCAGTGAAAAATCCTGGAAGCTGAACGAGCGTCACTATGGCGCTCTACAAGGCCTGAACAAGGCAGAAACCGCTGAGAAATATGGCGATGAACAGGTCAAACAATGGCGTCGTGGTTTTGCTGTGACCCCGCCAGAACTTACTAAAGAAGACGAACGCTACCCAGGCTACGATCCGCGCTACAGCGCGCTCAATGAGCAAGAGCTGCCGCTAACCGAAAGCTTAGCGCTGACCATCGATCGCGTTATCCCATATTGGAACGAAGAGATCTTGCCACGCATCAAGAGCGGTGAGCGCGTTATCGTGGCGGCTCACGGCAACTCGCTGCGCGCACTGGTGAAATACCTGGATAACCTGAGCGAGGATGAGATCCTTGAGCTGAACATCCCAACCGGAGTGCCATTGGTGTATGAGTTCGATGACAACTTTAAGCCAATCAAGCGCTACTATTTGGGCAATGCCGACGAAATCGCCGCTAAAGCGGCTGCCGTGGCAAACCAGGGTAAGGCGAAGTAATTTTTATCCGTTGATGTGACAAAAAGTCCAGTGAAAATGGACTGCGCCCCATTTCAGTTGGACAGTCCAGATTAAGCGGCTTTCAGGGACTGGGTTCGGTATTCTAGCGAACTCAGGCCTTTGCGTTTCAGACTGATTCGTTCGGTGTTGCAGTCATGGAGGTATTCCGCTATCGCTTGCTTCAATTCATCGATACTGCCGAACTCGTTAAGATGATTTCAGCGTACCAAACCCTAAAGGGGCAAGAGCGCTTCCCTCTCGTGAGTGCCGGTGTGTATTCCAGCTCACCTACACTTATCAGGCAGGAAGCCCGGCGTTAAAGAGCCAATCGTTGATATGGCGCTGGGTTCGCGATACAGCAACAACGCTTAAAATCGGTATCAACAGGGTTATTCGCACGTTAAAAAACTCGCGCTGAAGCGAATAGTACACGCCTCAAAAGAGTGGTTCGCAAAAATCTCTGCTTCTCACGTTCTATTGCGCTACATGAAAAAGCCATCGCTTCCTTTACTGAAAAACACAGGTTCTACTAATTAGATGCCTCCCCCTCTGCCGCTAAAATACAAAACGCCTGATGAGACTCATCGGGCGTTATAAGGCTGAAAAGTGTTAACCTATAGTAGGACTAGTCAGGCACAAAACAAGTAGAAACATCAGCCACGGCGGCGCGCTTTCACTGCCGCCGCCAGTTCCCGCAGCACGGTTTCAGTATCTTGCCAACCGATGCAAGCGTCGGTCACGCTTTTGCCGTAAACCAATGGTTCGCCGCTTTCCAAACTCTGATTGCCTTCCACCAGATGGCTTTCAATCATCACACCGATAATCGCTTTTTCACCACCAGCGATCTGGCCGCAAACATCGGCATTCACGTCAAGCTGCTTCTTAAACTGCTTGCTGCTGTTGGCGTGGCTGAAATCGATCATCACCTGCGCCGTCAACCCTACTTTGGTTAGGCCATCTTTGACCTCTTTGACATGCGCTGCACTGTAGTTCGGTTCTTTACCGCCGCGCAGGATGATATGACAGTCGCCGTTACCGCTGGTGTTAACGATCGCCGAATAGCCCCACTTGGTCACCGACAGGAAGCAATGCGGGGCGCTGGCCGCGTTGATGGCGTCAATCGCCACCTTGATGGTGCCATCGGTGCCATTTTTGAAGCCGACCGGGCAAGACAGGCCGGAAGCCAGCTCACGGTGCACCTGAGATTCGGTCGTGCGTGCGCCGATGGCCCCCCAACTCATCAGATCTGCCAGGTACTGCGGGGTGATCATATCAAGGAACTCGCCAGCAGTTGGCAAGCCGCTATCGTTGATTCCCAGCAGCAATTTACGCGCCAAACGCAGACCATCGTTGATATGAAAGCTGTTATCCATCTGCGGATCGTTAATCAGCCCTTTCCAACCCACGGTAGTTCGCGGCTTTTCAAAGTAAACGCGCATCACCACTTCTAACTCGCCGTTCAGCTCTTCGCGCAGAGTTAGCAGGCGCGCCGCATATTCCCTGGCCGCTTGAGTATCATGAATAGAGCATGGACCGATCACCACTAGCAGGCGATCATCGCTGCCGCGGAGGATATTATGAATGGCGCTACGCGCTTGCGATACCGTCTCTACCGCGCGTTCAGTGGCCGGAAACTTCTCTAACAGAGCAACCGGTGGCAAGAGTTCCTTGATTTCGTTAATGCGTAAGTCGTCGTTTTGGTAATTCATTGCTTTTCCATTGGTATAGAAGGGTATTTCATAGTGCATAGATCCCACCAATCTAGCCTATGTGAACGGCACTATAAATCACCTTTGCCGAACGGCCAAATTAAGCTGTTTTATCAGCATTTGCTTATTCATCACGCATGCATCATCACTAGATATCAGGAGGGGGCAAAATGCCCCCTTTGCATAAATTATTGTGCGGAAGATAACGGGCAGGAATCATTCTGGCGGGCTCTTTTGATCCACAGCCAAGAGCCGTTGAGGGCGATCAGGGTCAGGATGATGTATTCCAGCGCCATCGCGTAGACGCCCTGATAGGCGAAAATAGCTACGCTGATCACGTCGATCACTACCCATAGCAACCAGTTCTCGACATATTTGCGCGTCATGAGGATCATCGCCACGATAGACAACACCGTCATCGCTGAATCCCAAAACGGGAAGGCATCCGGCTGCAAGGCCGGTATCTGCACACTGATCCCCGGCGCCTGCATCATCGCTACCGCAATCTGCGTGAGCCAAGCAAACACGCGGTCGATATTAACCGCCATCAGGGCAATGCCGCTGGTACCCACTGCTGCCCATACTAGCGCCTTCGGCAGCCGACAACCAGCGGATGTGCAGCACAGCCTGATGGTTGTGCGTCTGACGGCTCCAAGCATACCAGCCATAGATATTGGCACCAAAGAAGAACAGTTGCAGCAACAGGCTGGCATAGAGCTGGATTTGGAAGAAAATCACCGCGAACAACGTGACGTTAATCAGGCCGAACAGGTAATTGATGATCTTTTCTTTGCTGGCGCACCAAATGCATAACAGACCAAACAGTGTGCCGACAGCTTCAATCCACGATAAATCGTAACCGCCCACACCGAGGGGGATATGCACCAATATATTGCCGGTACTAAAGAAACTCATGCAGTGTTCCTCATTAAATTAAACGGTTAAGCGTTCCCTTTGGCCTGTATGCTCAACTGGACGGCAAAATCCAGCATACGATTCAGGGGGACTAGCGCCTTTTTACGCAGCGTAGCGTATATCTGTATCTCATGCTCAATACCCCCCTGCTCCAGGCTTTCGGCGATAGCCTTCAGGCCGTTCATCGCCATCCACGGGCAATGCGCACAACTGCGGCAGCTCGCTCCTTCACCGACTGTCGGTGCCTCAAACAACTCTTTGTCCGAGCAAGCCTGCTGCATCTTGTAAAAAATACCGCGATCTGTGGCCACAATCAGCCGTTTATTCGGCAACGTTTTCGCTGCTTGGATCAGTTGACTGGTTGATCCTACGGCATCGGCCAGTTCGACCACCGCCTGTGGCGACTCTGGATGCACCAATATCGCCGCGTTGGGGTACAGCGCCTTCATATTCCTCAGTGCCTGAGTTTTAAACTCATCATGAACAATACAGGAGCTTTGCCAACATAGTACATCGGCCCCGGTCTGCTTCTGCACATAGCCGCCGAGATGGCGATCCGGTGCCCAGATGATTTTCTCACCCAGGCTGTCGAGATGTTCAATCAGCTCAACGGCAATGCTGGAGGTCACAACCCAGTCGGCGCACGCTTTGACCGCCGCCGAAGTATTAGCGTAGACCACTACGGTGCGATCGGGGTGACTATCGCAAAATGCGCGAAACGCTTCTTCCGGGCAGCCCAGATCCAGCGAGCATTCGGCGTGCAATGTTGGCATCAGCACCTTTTTTTCCGGGCTGAGGATCTTGGCGGTTTCCCCCATAAAACGCACCCCAGCGACTAACAGCGTCGAAGCCGGATGCGCGCTGCCAAAGCGTGCCATCTCCAGCGAATCCGCCACACAGCCGCCAGTTTCTTCCGCCAGTGCCTGAATTTCCGGGTCGGTATAATAGTGGGCAACCATCACCGCGTTATGCTTCTTGAGCAAGGTTTTAATCCGCTCGCGGTAGTACAGCGTAGCCGCAACGTCCAACGGAACCGGTTTGGGTGGGAAGGGATATCCATTGGCATCAAACATTTCACTCATCACTACAATCTCATGCTAGGCTGGGCGCTTTCGGCTGTACTCCCCCTCACAACACCCATTTGTTTTATATACTAAACAAAATAACTAAAATTGTGCGATAAGTCCGCAGATATTTTCATATATGCGCAAGAATATTTAATTTATTAAATGCTAATAAACGGCAATATGCCAGGAGAGGTGTTTGATGCAGAGATAGCAATAAACGTGGATTTCACGTTCAATCACTTTTTAGCGTGGTGGATTATGCCAGATAGCTCGGCCTTCAGGGCCATCACTGGGGGATGCTATCCTTGCCGATTTCACGCCTTTTTTCATTTTGGAATTGGTGGGTCGTGCAGGATTCGAACCTGCGACTAATTGATTAAAAGTCAACTGCTCTACCAACTGAGCTAATCACCCACTGTCTGGTTATGGCTACTTCTTCAGAAAGTGACATACGTACAAAATTATTTGCCCTTTGGCATTATCACTAGGTGATATTATTGTTGCTGATGCCACTTTTTTTTCCATTTCTAAACTGGTGGGTGGTGCAGGATTCGAACCTGCGACCAATTGATTAAAAGTCAACTGATCTACCAACTGAGCTAACGACCCAATTTCTTTGCTGCTTTAACACCGGGCAAGATGTCTTGGCAACGGCGGCATATATTACTAATTTATCTTTTTAGCGCAACCTAACTTTTTGATTAATAGGTTTAACTGCTTGTTCTTCAGACGACCAGCCCAAAAATCGGTCAGCCTGGCTAATTTTCAGGCACCTTTCCACTTGTTAACCGGCTACGCGACTTTTCGCCAGTGTGGCCGCCGCGCTGGTTGGATACTGTTTAATTACCTGCTGGAACACGGCTTTGGCTTTATCAGCCTGCCCTTTTTCCTGCATGATGATACCTACTTTGTACATGGCATCCGGCGCTTTAGGTGACTTTGCGTAATTCTTCACCACCACCGCAAAATAGTAGGCCGCATCATCTTTTTTACCTTTGTTGTAAAACAACTGACCCAGCCAATAATTGGCATTAGGCTGGTAGGTAGATTTTGGGTACTGTTTTACGAAGGACTGAAAAGCAGAGATCGCTGGGTCATACTGTTTTTTTTCCAGTGCCAAAGAAACAGCGGTATTGTAGTTGCTGTTTTCATCCCCTTGGTTGGAGGGTACCACAGACGTGCTGGTGCTGCCGTTAGAGGTGCCAGCTACTGCTGCCTCGTCTGTAACTCCCCCCACCTGAGCACTGCCCTGGCTGAGGTTATCCATCTGTTGATAGATTTGCCTCTGGCGCTCGACCACTTGGTTTAATTGATATTGATTTTCCTGAATCTGCCCGCGCAAGGCGTCAATATCATGCTGATTTTCAGAGAGTTGTTGCTGGAGTTGGTTTAAAAGCTGGCCCTGAGCATTGCTGATGCGTTCAAGCAAGGTGACGCGCTCTTCAAGCGAACCGGAACCCACATGACTGATTGGCGCTTGGGCAGCAGCGGCCCATGGAGCCGCTACGCCAATCAGCAACGACAGACTGAACACATGACATCTGAAGTTACTATTATTCATACGATTTTCTTAGTAAACCAGAACGGCACGGCGGTTTTTAGCATAAGCCGCTGCGTCGTGACCCAGTACGGCTGGTTTTTCTTTGCCGTAGGAAACGATAGAGATCTGGTCAGCTAAAACGCCTTTTCCCTGCAAGTACATTTTAACCGAGTTAGCACGACGCTCTCCCAGAGCGATGTTGTATTCCGGCGTACCACGTTCGTCCGCGTGGCCTTCAACAGTCACTTTGTAAGACGCGTTATTACGTAAGAACGTCGCATGTGCGTCCAAAATCTGAGCAAAATCAGCGCTGACGTCATACTTGTCGAGGCCGAAGTATACCGTGTTTTCCTTTTGCAGTTCTTGCATCTGCAAACGCGCTTGCTCTTCAGAAGACAGGTTGCTGCTGCCGTTTTCTATGCCAGTGCCAGCCCCCATCCCAGATTGATCGTCGTTTGCGCTTTTGTTAGAACTACAAGCTGCTACAGCCAGAACGGGCAATGCCAGCAGAAGCGCTTTCAGCACTTTATTCAATTGCATTTCTTTGATCCTCTTATAGTTTGCCATACATATTGGCACATGCATCACAGATGAGGCGACCAGGCAGGGGATTTGACCTGTCCATCAGTTGCCGGAAGACGCGCTTTAAAACGCCCATCAGTTGATACCAGTTGCAACACGGAACCTATACCTTGCATGGAACTATAGATAACCATAGTGCCGTTTGGCGCAATACTAGGCGTTTCGTCAAGGAGAGTGCCGGTTAATACTTGAACGGCTCCCGAACCAAGATCTTGTTTGGCGATATGCTGAACTCCATTATTGGAACTCACCATCACCAGAAATTTACCATCGGAACTGACCATAGCGTTCTGATTCTGAGAACCTTCCCATGTCAGTCGCTGCGACGCTCCGCCGCTAGCACTGATCTTGTAAATTTGCGGACGGCCCCCCTGATCGGAAGTATAGGCCAGCGTCTGACCATCCGGGAACCAGGCTGGCTCGGTGTTGTTGCTACGACCATCGGTGATTTGCGTCATCTGGCCGGAACCGAGGTTCATCACGTACAGGTTCAGGCTACCGCTCTTGGACAGCGCAAACGCCAGGCGGCTGCCATCCGGGGAGAACGCCGGCGCACCGTTGTGACGCGGGAACGCGGCGATCTGGCTGATTGCCCCGTTAGCTAAAGTTTGCACCACCAGCGCCGAGCGGCCGCTTTCGAAGGTCACGTAGGCCAGCTTGCTACCATCCGGTGACCATGCTGGTGACATCAGCGGCTCAGGAGAGCGGTGCACCACAAACTGGTTGTAGCCATCATAGTCTGCTACACGTAGTTCGTAGGGAAATTTCCCGCCGTTGGTCTGCACTATGTAGGCGATACGGGTGCGGAAAGCCCCCTTAGTGCCGATCAGCTTTTCAAATACTTCGTCGCTGGCAGTATGTGCAGAATAACGCAACCATTGTTGGGTCACTTTAAACTGGTTCTGTGCCAATACGCTGCCTGGGGAACCTGAGGTATCCACCAATTGATAAGAGATCAGGTAACTACCGTCTGCGCCAGGTTGCACCTGGCCGACAACTACAGCATCAATGCCCAGTGCAGTCCAGGCCGCTGGCGTCACTTCAGATGCGGTGGTGGGTTGCTGCGGCATGCGTGCCACATCAATCGGGGTGAATTTGCCGCTGTTGCGCAAGTCTGCGCCGACAATCTTGCCAATATCTTCTGGAGGCGTGCCAGAACCAGCCCATTTAAACGGCACCACAGCAATCGGACGAGCAGAATCGACCCCTTGGGTGATTTCAATGCGAACTTCCGCGTGAAGAACGGAAGCCCACAGTATTAAAAAGCCTAGCGCTACTCGAAATGCTTGCTTCATCTCATCTCCCTTATCCAAGCAGAATGCCTGCGATAAATTAGCAGAATTTTAATAACCCAACGCAAACAAAGCTGCATAATCTCTATGGTTACCATTAGGCGGTGCTCCGTCATTGACCCTGGCACCATAGCAAACCCAAAAGCCGGTAATCAAGGCGAAGGGGCGGGCCTATGTCCAAAACCGATAACACCGAGTACCGGATTTTGGGACGCGACCCGCAGGGCTTAGGGCCATTTGGGCGCGCATCTAAGTGACGATCCGCTGATTTGGCCCCCCCCTCCTGGCCCGCGCCTTGCTACGTGTGAAAAATGACCACCAGCGGCGCTCACGAACCATTGAGGGACACAGCCTAGTATATCCCTGTAGCATCGATGTGTTAATCGGGCGTTATTGCGGCTTAAATCCCAATGTAAAATTTTTAAAATGCTGATAAACGGCATCGCTTGGCGGTTTAGGCATCTGTGCCAACTTAGCAGCAGAGACTGCCGCCTGACACAGCGCTGGATCGCCGCCTACCTCCTGCACGCTGATCAGCAAGCCATCCGGTGCCAGCTTGATGCGCAGATCACAGGTTTTGCCGGTGAACGAACCGGGGTCATAAAACTTGCTTTGGATCGCGCCCTGAATCTGCCCCATATAACCGTTGATATCCGCACCGCTAGCCCCTGCGGCCTTGGCATTACCCTGCCCCGCAGGCTTGCCGTCCCCCTTCTGTTTGCCCCCCTCTTCGGGCGCGTTCTTGCCGTCCGACAGGCCATCAAACAGATCATCGACTTCCGCGGACTGCTTTGCGGCAGCAGCTTTCTTCTTGGCTTGCGCTGCGGCTTTTTGTTCTGCGGCGTTCTTGGCTTCTTCCGCCCGTTTCCTGGCTTCGGCTTTCTTCTGCGCCTCGGCCTGCGCTAGGGCAAGTTTATCAGCCTCTGCTTTGGCTTTCGCCGCTGCGACTTCCGCAACCTTTTGCTGTTCTTTGGCCTCTGCCGCTGCTTTCTGCTGTTCCGCCAGCATTTTGGCCTGCTGCGCGGTTTTTTCTTGCATCGCCAGACGTTCTTTTTCCAGCGCTTTCAGGGGTTGCTGTTCCGCCGCCTGCTTCTGTTGAAGTTCCTCGGCCTGCTGCTGCGCTTTTTTCTGACGCAGTTTCTCGGCACGCTGTGCGTCATTGCTCTGCTGCTGCTGGCGGTTGTATTGCTCCACCACGGCATTAGGATCGATCATTACCGCGCCGACAACGGAACCATCACCGCCACCGCCGCCAGCACTCATGATGTTTTCCTGCAACGATCCCCAAATCAGAAGGGCAATCAGTATCAAATGCAGCACGACCGAAACAATAACGGCACGATTAAGCTTATCGTTTTGCTCAGTTGCCTTTACCAAAATAAGTTCCCAAAACTGCTGTTGCTTATACGGGGTTCCTGAGCCACAGAACAGGAACCAGGTGCCATACGTTACGATCAAATTGGCTGAGTCATCAGCCCCACGGACGTTACACCCACCTGATGGAGAATATTCAATGCCTTGATAATTTCATCATAAGGAACATCCTTCGCCCCGCCGATCAAAAAGACCGTTTTCGGATTGGCTACCAAGCGTGATTTGGCTTCGGCTGCCACCTGCTCCGGTGGCAGCAATGCCATACGCTGGTGATCCATCACCAGCGTATATTGACCCACACCGGAAACTTCAAGGATCACCGGCAGATTATCAGCGCTGGACACTGTTTTGGAATCGGCGGCATCCGGTAGGTCAACCTCCACGCTCTGCGTGATAATTGGCGCGGTTGCCATAAAGATCAGCAGCAGCACCAGCAGCACATCAAGCAGAGGAACGATGTTAATTTCGGACTTCAGTTCGCGCCGATGGCGTCCAGGTATTCTCGCCATGCTACCCCCTACTTATTTGCTGTCGCTGGAGAAAGCCTGACGGTGCAGAATAGCGGTGAACTCTTCCATAAAGTTGCCGTAATTTTGCTCAATTTTGTTGACTCGTTGGTTGAGGCGGTTATAGGCCATCACAGCTGGGATCGCGGCGAAAAGTCCGATCGCGGTGGCGATCAACGCTTCGGCAATACCCGGTGCCACCATATGCAACGTAGCCTGCTTCACCGCACCCAGTGCGATAAAGGCGTGCATGATCCCCCACACGGTGCCAAACAGACCAATATACGGGCTGATCGAACCAACGGTGCCGAGGAACGAAATATGGTTTTCCAACGCTTCCAGTTCGCGGTTCATTGAGATGCGCATCGCTCGCAATGCCCCTTCAATAACTGACTCCGGCGCATGCTTGTTAGCACGGTGCAAACGGGCGAACTCTTTAAAACCCGCATAGAAAATCTGTTCTGAGCCAGTCAAGCTATCGCGACGCGCCTGGCTCTCCTGGTACAGACGGGAAAGCTCGACACCAGACCAGAATTTGTCTTCAAAGGCTTCGGCGTCGCGCGTTGCCGCATTAAGGATGCGCGTGCGCTGGATGATGATCGCCCAGGAGGCTACCGAGAAGCATATTAAAATCAGCATGATAAGCTTAACCAGTAGGCTCGCTTTCAAGAATAAATCTAGGATGTTCATGTCAGTCACTGCTTAACTCCGCGACAATAGACTTAGGAAGCGCTCTCGGCTTCATTAGGTGTGGATCAACGCATGCAATCAATACATTGGCTTGGCTCAGCAGAGTTCCGTCTGAGTTGACAATGCATTGAGCAAACATGAGAGAAGCCGCGCGGATAACAGTGATTTCACTCTGCACTTCCAGTTGTTCGTCGAGACGAGCCGGAGCCAGGTAATCCACCGCCATACGCCGGACAACGAAAGCGACATGTTGACTGAGCAGTTGCTGTTGGTGAAAGTTATGCTGACGCAGCATCTCAGTGCGCGCTCTTTCAAAAAAAGCAACATAACGGGCGTGATAGACCACACCACTGGCATCGGTATCCTCGTAGTAAACACGAACCGGCCATCGAAACAACGTATTACTCACTCTGACTCTATTTCCCGATAATGCGATTTAACGCTGTTACTATACGCAAGAGGGATCGGGTTGGAAATGGGGGTAAGTTAGAATGAAAATAATTATGGGCTGCATTAGCCTATCACATGGGGATATCACGGAGATTATAAAGAAACGTAAAGTAATCCTGCAACCAAAACCACAATGGCAGGAAGTGGCGCGAAAAGAGCACGCCAGAAATTACGCTGCGGCCGAAAGCCGAAGCCATGGATCACTCCGGTACACACTGCCCAAATAAGCAGCAGCCCTTGCCAAATCTCCAGCGAGCTGGTTTTGGCGGCAAAACGCGTTGGTTGCCAAAAGATGCAACCCGCCAAAATCAGCGCTAACGCCAGTTAAAGGGCCCGAATGAGGCCCTTGTCAGTGATGGCGTACAACTTATCAGCCAGTGACCAACCCATCACTTGCCATCTTGCTGCGTTTTAGTCACTTCACTTTGCTAAAGCGCCAGTGCCGTAATGATGCCAAAGGCGCAAGCCAGCAGCGTTCCGAGAATCCAGGCAAAATACCACATGGTTTAGATCCTTATCCTTAGTACAGCGAATGCTTGTGGTTTTCGATGTAGTTCTTGTCGAGGCGGCCAAACATTTTGTAGTACGACCAACTGGTGTACGCCAGAACGATAGGCAAGATGATCAACGCGACAATGGTCATCACTTTCAGCGTCAACAGGCTAGAAGTGGCATCCCACATGGTCAGACTGACGCCAGGTACCGTGCTTGAAGGCATCACGAACGGGAACATAGTGACCCAGGTGGTGAGGATCACACAGGTAATGGTCAGCGACGAGGTGATAAATGCCAGCGCCCCTTTTTCCAAACGCAAGAACAGTACGGTAAACAGCGGTAGCACCACACCCAGCACAGGCAACGCCCACAACAGCGGATAGGTGTTGAAGTTGATCAACCAGGCACCAGCCTGATGTGCCACTGCTTTACGTAGTGGGTTGGATTCCGCCATGGTATCCAGCGCTGAGGTCACCACGTAACCGTCGATACCTTTCATCAACCAGATACCCGCAAGCAGGAAGCACAGCGCCATCATCAGCGTAGCGATGCCGCCACACGCGAACGCAGGTAAATCTCACCGGTAGTGCGCATTTGTAGATAGGTCGCGCCCTGAGTCACCAACATGGTCAGGCTGACAATGCCTGCCAACAGGCCAAACGGATTCAGCAGTTGGAAGAAGTTTCCGGTGTAGAACAGACGCATATACTCATCTATATGGAACGGCACGCCCTGTAGCAAATTACCGAACGCCACGCCAAACACCAATGCTGGTATAAAGCTGCCGATAAAGATGCCCCAGTCCCACATGTTGCGCCAGCGTCTGCACTCTAACTTGGAACGGTAGTCGAAACCGAGCGGGCGGAAGAATAAGGCAGCCAACACCAGGATCATGGCAACGTAGAAGCCAGAGAAGGCGGCGGCGTAGACCATGGGCCAAGCGGCAAATAACGCGCCACCAGCGGTGACCAGCCAAACCTGGTTGCCATCCCAGTGCGGAGCGATGGCGTTAATCATTATCCGACGCTCAGTATCGGTTTTACCGATGATGGACACCAAAATACCCACGCCCATGTCAAAACCATCGGTGATAGCGAAGCCGATCAGCAGTACGCCAACCAGAGCCTACCAAATAAACCGCAGTACTTCATAGTCAAACATATCGTGAACTCCTGTTTAGCGCGCTTCCTGCACGGCGGCAGTCGGTTGTTCAAAATGGTAGCGGCCAGTTTTCAGGCTGCTTGGCCCCAGACGCACAAACTTGAACATCAGGTACATTTCAGCCACCAAGAACAGGTGTACAAGCCACAGATCAGCCCCATTGAGAACAGAATGTCACCCTCTGTCAGTGAAGAGTTGGCGATCGCAGTCGGCAGCACCTCACCAATCGCCCAAGGCTGGCGGCCATATTCTGCCACAAACCAACCGGATTCTATGGCGATCCAGGGCAGCGGTAAGCCATATAATGCCGCACGATGCAGCCATTTCTTTTGCCCGATGCGGCTGCGGATCATGTTCCAGAATGACAGACTGATAATCAACAGCATGAGCACGCCACAGGCCACCATAATACGGAAGGCGAAGTACAGCGGTGCTACGCGTGGAATAGAGTCTTTGGCCGCCAGTTGGATCTGCGCTTGCGTTGCGTCGGTGACGTTTGGGGTATAGCGCTTCAACAGCATGCCGTAGCCCAAATCCTGCTTGGTTTTATTGAACTCGTCACGCACGTCAGGCTCGGTATTACCGCTGCGCAACTCTTCCAGCAACTGGTAAGCTTTCATGCCATTGCGGATACGCACTTCGTGCTGCGCCATCAGATCCTTCAGGCCAGCGATCTGGGTATCCGTGGAACGGGTGGCGATCAGGCCAAGCGCATACGGGATCTGAATCGAGTAGGCGTTCTCCATTTTATCCTGATTCGGGATGCCAAATAGGGTAAAGGAAGCCGGAGCCGGCTGGGTATCCCATTCTGCTTCGATAGCGGCCAGTTTGGTTTTCTGCACGTCGCCCATTTCGTAACCGGATTCATCACCCAGCACGATAACAGACAGAATCGCCGCCATACCGAAGCTGGCAGCAATAAGCGAAAGAACGCTTGGCAAAGGCGATATCGCGCCCCTTCAGCAGATAGTAGGAGCTGATGCCCAACACAAACATAGCACCACAGGTGTAGCCGGCTGCCACCGTGTTTTCCATAATTGCCAGCAAAAACGCCATACCCAGCGTTAGTGGAACAAATAAGAAATGGTACATTGCCGTTAAAGCAAACTGTAAGCGCGATAGTTCGACAATATCAAACATCTTGACTCTTGCTCCTAACAGAAAGGCTCCAGCATGGGGTCATCGGTATGGCGTTTTCAAAGCCGCCTGTAATGCCCACAGTGAATGCCCTTAAACACAACAAATTTGATCCAGCTTTTCCGCTTTCTAGCATTCCCTCAGCACAAAACTACACCTACCAAGGCCAAGCATACCAAAAAACCGATAACAGGTAACAAATACAACAAGATCAACCACCCACAATCACAACATAGGTGATACTCGCCCAATCCCACACAATAAATAGGTTTTGGTGTGGTGTGGATTAGGTGTCACATCCCGGAAGATAGTATGGTTTTTTTTGAATAACTCAGGTTTAATTTTGTACCAATCTTTCATCGCCTGAACAGGAGTTTTACTCGCCAGTACTGA
>WHPZ01184662.1:0-21160 GCA_016617965.1 Macrosiphum rosae | reverse complement strand
GAAAACTTTGGAAGGCCATAACTTCGAAACTAAGTGAGAGCGACAAATTCTGATTGCACCATCGTTCTTAACTCGATGAGCTACATAAGTTCCAAAAAAAAAAAAAAATCGAAAAATTTGCATGGGGTGGTAAAGTGCACTTGTTCCACCGGTTCTTCAATGTCAAGGTGTTACGTGGGGGAACCAGTTTTGGTCAGTACACTACAGAGCGTTCTCTCCCTGGACAAAGTAGGTAATCTTTATGGTTAATGGACATTTCCCTCCCAATTTTTTTTTAAAAGTGTATTATTGACTAATAATATTGAATTTAATAATATAACTAATATTATTATTAAGTATCTAATATAAAATTATTTTTTTTAAATAAAATATAAAAAAGTTTTTATTATCATAAATATAATAAAGTATAAATGTATATATTTGGTCAACTGAACTACTTGAAACAAATAAAATTTTAAAATAAAAAATAAATAATTAATAATTAATCACTATTGTGATTAGTCAGTACCGGAAGATGAACTAACATATTATATTAAAATTACTGACCATTTGTTAAACTTGATAATAGACAAACTCTAAACAAAAAAAAAAATAGTTTTTTACCTACCTAGATTAGAACTTTTATCTTTGAAAATGTTTTAACAACTTAGTTAATTTATCCATTTGTTATCCAAGTTATGTACACCATTATATATTTTGCATATTAAATTATATAGATACATATAAGAGTTATATCAGTAAACAATTTTAAATAAAATATCTGTCCATGTATTTATAGGAAGTCATAAAATGTTAGTCTCTGTTGCCAGGTTTTTAATATAAAAAATAGGTTTACACGGTTCAATGCTAGATATGTATCCATAATAATGTATGTCATGTCATAGAACCTAAAATTTACATTTAATAAAATAGAGGTATACCCACTTTAATGAAAAACTCAATAATTTACTGAAAAATGTTAAAAACATTAAACAAATCACCAATGGTTTTAAAAGAAACTTATAATATTAGGTATTAGGTAATTCATTTTTATTTAGTTGATCATTTTGCCCAAACAAATTTATTTCATTATTATTATTATTAGGAGGTATCTACGTAATCCAGTTTAAATAATATAATATAGTAACAACAATCTTATTTAATATCGAATAAAAATAATTTATCCTGCCTATTAGACAGTGAAAGATATTTTGAAAAATATTGGTGTCAATTTAAAGGAAAAAATTGTACTGCTCACATTTTTGAAAAATGTCATACTGTTTAAAAGCAGACAAAGAGCACCTTAACAATTTTCTCAAATAATTAACCTATATATTTATCACAGCTTATAATAAAACACTTTTTTGATCTGACTTAGGTACATGATATTCTTTGATGATGGATATACACAGTATGTATACCATAAGAATATTCGCCTTGTGTATGGTGAGTCACCAAGTGTAAACGACGATGTACCTGAAAATATTCAAGAATTTGTGAAGGAGTATTTACAAAAATATCCAGAACGGCGTATGGTGAAGTTTAATAAAAAACAAGTAGTACGCACAGAGCTACACAACTTATGGTGTTTAGCCAGAGTGAAAAACTTAGATTCATCGTTAGTACGGACAGTACAGTTAAAATTTATTGATATCATGGGCGAACACACAGGATGGATGTATCGGGGCTCAAACAGGTTAGGCCCAATATACAATGAATTAAGTAGTAACAATCAAGATAAGCGTGTACGGTGTTGACTGATGTTAATAAGTTATTAAATCAACCAAATATTGAGTGAGAAATCCTAACTGAAAATGAAAAAAGTGTTAACATTGACAACAGTGACAATACTCAAAATCCTCAAGTTAATAATGGTATAATCAAATCAATTAAAATACCAGCAAACTGTCCAAAACCGTATCCTTACAAGGACCATGAGTGTTATCTTTTTTGTATGTTATGGGTTCACTATGACTACAGTCAAACAAAATATATGAATGTTTTAAGCTCGATTAAAATGTTATTATATATTAAATAAACTAGAAATTAATCATTTTTAATTATTTACAAAGAATTTGTATTATTATTTTTATTTAAAATTGTCAGTCTGTTTATTTTTTATTGAAAAAAAAGGCTGGGGGGTGAGAACGCTCGCTGATATTCCCAAAGGCAGCTTTGTTTGTACATATCTTGGGGTGGTTCGCACAGAGAAATATGCTGATAATGGGGCATGATAACTGGGGCAAATATCTGACAGATTTGGATTTTCTCGAGACAGAAAGTGAAGGATATACTAATTCATCTGATGATGAAGAGTTTAATCCTAGTTGGGCAATCAAAAGTAAAATGAGTATGTTTAAATCTAGAATGTCATTAAGGAAGAATTCACAAGATACAAATACAAAAATTGATGGAAAACATGAAATGTTTAAGTTAAATACTCAACAAAAAGTTGAAAATAAAAACAAATTTTTGCTAAGGTACCTAGATAACGACTGTGGCATCTACACGATGGATGCTAAGGTCAGTGGGAACATAGGTCGCTATTTTAATCATTCTTGAGACCCAAACATATTTATTCAAAATGTTTTTATCGATACACATGACCTTAGACTTCCATGGGTGGCATACTTTGCACTATCAAATATTCCAGCAGGAACCGAACTAGCATGGAATTATAATTATATGATGGGCAGAGTGAAACACAAAAGACTTATGTGCCACTGTGGGTCAAAAAATTGCAAGGGCAGACTTATAATTTGTATTTATAATCAATATTTTTGTAATTTTTGCTCATTTTGTTTTTTACATGGGTAAGAGAATATGTTATACTTCAATGATTTACCTATGTGTGTGAATAATATTAGTGTATAAAAGTTGGATAAAAATATTGAAATATTTTACCCTGAACTTTTCTGAGTTCAATATTTTGAAGTCCAACAGATCAGTATAGTTGCATCTTACATGCAATTATTTTCACATGTTATCAGAAGACTAATAAATATATTTTTAAGTTAAGTGTGCCATATGTCCTATATTTTATATGGAAATGTTCAGTTTTTAATAAAAAGCACATTTATATAAGGTCTTTTTTTATTTTGAGACAATAACACTTGATAACATTGCTAAAAGAGCGGGGAAGTGATTAACGCACTGCTGTACAACAGATGACTAGATGAGTCGCAGTAATGGATGTGTTAAATTTGAATTCAAATATATAATATTATTAAGTACATTTCATGATATTATGATTAGAGTAATATATTTTACTATTTAGAGGCATTGGGCTACAGTAGGTGAAATTCATTTTTGCCAAAAAAATTGCATTTGTAAATGTCATTGTGTGTATAAAATATAATAATATACTTTAAAAGTTTCAAGTACCCACAAATATATTTAAATTACAACAAAATAACTAAAAATTGTATTGACATTTATAGAAAATAATATAATTGAAAATAGCTTAAAACAAGTCAAAATATTATTTTGAACGTTTTATTTTTATGATAAAATAAACATTTTGTGAAAATGTACCTATGTCGTCCTATGGTTATTAGTTTATTAACAAAATTAGAAAATCGTTCTATGAGATACTAAATAATAACTAATGTGATTTATGGATTTGGCTTTCAGATAGTTCAATATACATGTTTAAAAATATGAGTGATAATATAACTATGTGATCACGTAAAATATGACACGAAATTGAAAATATCAACTTTGATTGACTGTTTATTCTTACATGAAAATATATTAAAGATATAATATCATTAACTTTGAAAAATGTCATACAATTTTACAAAATATAAGATAAACAATATTACAATAATCAAATAATCAAGATTTAGCATTCTTAACTGAAAACATACTAACATTTAAAACCAAAATGTAAAAGAATGAAAGTGCCTAAATAGCCAAATTTTCCAAAAAAAAATGTGAGCAATGTTTACACAAATAGCCCTGATGTTTAGCAACAATAACAATCATAAGTCAATTAAATAAATTGTTATTGTTAAGCTACTTATTTTTAAAAGTAAAATACTATTTTTATGTTTTAAAGACTATATCTATAGTTTAGTTGTTTTACCAACAGACGTAGACTTTGTAGTAAAAATGAAATAAAAGTTTTTAGGGCATCAAAAAATACAAAATTTGTTTCAAATTATTTAGACTTATCATATTGGTTAGGCAAGTACCTCCTAATAGAAGTAAATAATATGATAATATGATAATTTTTCTGAAATATAAGTTGTTTTTATTAAAATTTCTTTATATTTCTTTTCAGACTTTTTTATAGGTACTGTCTTTAAAGTTATAAACGCGATTTTAAAAAACATTACATCACAAAGATTAAATATTTATAAATAGTACCTAGAACAATTAAAAACTATAAAATATTTATCCGATTAGGTAGCTAAGAAGCACCTGTCTTATGAAAAATATCTTTATAGGTACTATGATTATTATGATTTATTACAATTTATTTAGAATACATTGGTATAATGTTAAAATACTGAACTAGGTAACAAATAAAACGAATGTTTCCCAAAAAAAATCCTTATAGCTTCTGAAGAAACATAAATATACTCAGTAGTCTGTTCCATCCAGTGGCATATATATAGGAGGGGGGAGAGCCCATAGTGAAATTGCAGGTTCAATCAAAGCATTGCATGTAGGTATATCTACACTGTTCACAGTTTTTGACCAAGATTAAGTTAGCCGGTTGATTAAAATCGTTTTTGAGGAATCAACAAGGAAATGTTAGATTGTCAGGACTTGCTTTGATGACTTATTGTCTTTAATGTTAAAATTCATAGTAGGATTAAAATATATAAATGACGATGTCAATATTTTTTAAAAAAAAAATCAAAAAATTAATGTTACATATAATTAAACTGCCTAATTTTTATTTGTACTGTATATGTCATAATTATAACCACCCAGCACCCTAAAAAATGTATAGTTATGGCTATGTTAGTCGCGCTATGCTTGACTAGTGATGGCTGAGAAATTGGCCCAAAGTGAAAATAATTTGTATATACGCCACTGGTTCCATCTCAGAGTAACTGCTTTCGCGCACTCAGACTGAGCCGCTGAACAGTGTCTGACCCCCCCCCCATGTGATGGCTAAGCGTTCTGATTGACAGACAGTCATCGCCAGTCATCTGGTGCCTGTGCTAACGCTCTCACCGATGTCCAGATTGTGGTGGGAATGCGCGAAAAAAGTGTTTTGCTCAGCAGAGTGGTTCACTCTTAGATGGAACAGAGTATAGTATTCACTGTACACAATATTTCAAGTAATATATATTTATTAATGGGCATCAATAATAATTACCCTTATAAAATTACCTACATCATAATTTTTAAATTTCTACATTGAACAACATTTCAAATTCTATAACCATGATGTTGATTCAAATATCAAGAATCTAAGTTTTAATTTAAGTTAAATTTACAATACAGAAACTTAAAGCATCTTTAAAAGAAAAACAATATAATATTCTAACCATACTCGCCCATATAGTCAAAGGCCACCGAGAAGGCCACTGTATAATTATAGTATAATTCACATTCTGCACACTAAGTTTTTATGGCACTGCTTCATAAACATCTGACACACACGATTAGCAGTAGTAAAACTTTAAAGTAATTAATTTACCTACATACCTAAATATTTAATGATATTTTTAAAATTAAAGTTCATAAAAGTACCCGCTTAAAAAAAAATAGCTTGGTAAATTAATTGTTTTTAAATACCTATTGGATATAATTTTCGAGCTATTCCACAAAACATATAAATATATACCTAATATATTAGGTACCTACCTACTTATTAATATTTAATGTAACAAAGTACCTATATACTAGTTTAAGTATTTAACTTAAAAATTAACTAAAATTTTAGAAAATTATTTAGATGGGTAACAAATGTTTTAGGTACCTATACCAACTTTGCTATCTACTTTATACACTTATAGGCATGTTTGACAAATTAAAAATATGAGTGAAATGTCCTGTTAACCCGTTATTAAATAATATTGCTAACTCACCATTTGATGATTTTAAGTCTCTGTGAATCAACGATATTGGAGCACCATTGTGCAGATAGTTCATGCCCCTGGCTATTTGAATGGCCCAATCAACAAGTACGTCTGGTCGTATTTTCCGTCCCATCAGTACACGATTAAGTGAACCCCCTCGGGCGTACTCCATAATGAGGCACAGATTTGGAATTTGCAAACAAACGCCCAACATGGACACAATGTTCTCGTTGTCTAGCAGCCAAAACAGGTTGGCCTCTTGTTTGACATTCTTCACCGTCTCACTGATGTCTTCGTCGGGGTCCTGGCGTGCAGCTTTGACGGCCACCTCCTTGTTGTTCCAATAGCCGCGGTAGACCTTGCCGAAACCGCCGACGCCGATGACTTCTTCCAGCTCGAGCTCTCCGAAATCGATCTCGGTGATGTGAGCGTTGCCCACCACCGTAGTGACGTTCTCCAAAATGTTGTTCTCGGTGACAAAGTTGGCCGGGAATATGCCCACCTTGTCGCCGAGCTTGCCCGTCCACCAGCCCTCATCGCCGGATATCTTGGCGTCCGTGGACAGCACCTCGACAATGTCGCCGCGCTTGAGGCTCAGCTCGTCCTCGCCCTGCGCCTCATAGTTGTATATGGCCGTCCACAGTGGCAGGTTGGCGGCCGCAGCCTGGTGCTGGGTGGTGTACTTGTTCTTGTAGTACGACGACGAGGCGGTGGTGTTCGAGTACGCGGCGTTCGGGCCGTGGAACTTTGTGGTCCGGGACGGCGAGTAGGGATTTCGCAAGTTGGGACTTCCAAAACCTGGGCCTAGGTGTTCCATGGACGCCGACGCCGGAGGCATTCGTTACGGCTGCTACCTGATTTCTACAGCGTCACTGCGATGATTCCGTCCGACGGCCACTGACATCATTCTCGTGCGCCGCCGATCGCGCGATTCGTCATTCGTGTCGTCGTCGTCGTCGAGTCGTCGAACGGGTATGATTTTTTTTTTTTTTTTGTTATTATTATTCCTGTCGAATGTAATATTATTGTTCTGACAATCTGACTGCAACATAGACTACCTATAATATTATTATAATGTTGGTGGTTCTCGGTGTTATTATTATTATTATTATTATCGGCTTATCAATGTTGTTGTGGCCGTACAATCTTGCGTGCGCGCGTTGTCACTCGTCAGTGGTCAGTTGTGTATAGTTTCGCTAATCGCTAGCTGGTACCTATTGTAGGCAATATAATATTAAAGTATTGTTTTGACGTCGAAGAGTCGAGCGAGCGGTTGCGATTCTGCGAAAAGTTTCGTGGCTCGTGGCGAAACAACACTATAATATCCAGTATCCGCTAACGTCACCAGTTGTACTCACCAGTCACCACCACTCACGAGAGACGAGAAGTCGAGAACTAGGTATAGATAATAAAATGAAAAATAAATATCCTTATTATCTACGACGAGAACACGCAGCAAATCATAATTTAAGGGAAAACAAAATTAAACTAAATATAAAAATCGGTGTTGAATTAATGACAGTATTAAACAAACAATAACGAGATTAAAATAATGAATTTTATTTAAGTATAATATTTTGATTTTGATCGATCGCCATTTTGAATTTTATAATACTGTTATCTTCGTTATCATTCAGTGTGATACTGTATAATCAGCTCGATAAATGATAATCACAGAATAATTTATCGAAATTAGATTCTACTATGTTATAATAATTAATAATTAAATAATCTAAAAAAGTAAAAACCTTGAATTTATCGTACCAATTATAATATTATTCTGTGCCTCTTCTCTGCCTCTGTGAATTGTGATAGGTATAAATAACGATTTAATGTATAATTAATATTTAAGATACTTAAGAATTTTTGAAAGCACAGACCACAGTCTTCTATACTACACATACTATGTGGAAATCTGTGTTTGAAAGTGGCAACTTCAAATTTTTTTTCAATAGCGTGGGTCCTAAAATATGAGTGAATAGTGAAGACATAATCCTATTTAGTACTTTATTATTTAATATTTATTATCCTACATTCATACTAAATTGTATTTTATATTCTAAAACCAATGAAACTACCTCAACTATCACGACTACTAAGGAATTAATATCGTTTCCTCTTGTTTTATAATGTTTGATATGTACCTAGTATGCTTGTATAATGTATAATGTACCTACCTAATCATTTAGTTATATGGACATCTAAATATCTACTGTAAATGGTTTTAAGTGTTGCTGCAATTAATTACGAGTGTAAGTTGAGTAATTTCTAAATTATTGTATTTGTTATTCCTTTTGATTTCATGAAATTGTATTAGTTTGCTAATGCCATTTGACGATATTCACATTCGCTACATTTCGGCAAAGATATTGGACTGATGAAAGCTAGTGGACGGGCAAGCTTGGTAAAAAGGTAGGCATATTACCACTAACTTTAGCAGTTAGCATCCAATGTGTAGATGCCACAGTCTTTATCTTGATACCTTAGCAAATATTTGTGTTTACTTTCAACTCATTATTGAGTATTTAATTTGGACAAATTTATCAAATTTTATGTTTGTATCTTGTAAATTCTTCCTTAATGACATTCCAGATTCAAACATACTCAATTTACTCTTGATTTCCCAACTAATTTCAAACTTTTAATCATCAGATGAACTATAAACCGTATAATTTTTACTTTTATAATCAGACTTGACCACATAACTTTTGTATCCGTCTTTGATCTCTTCAACTACCTCGAGATCTAACTCAAGACAATCCAAATCTGACAGATATTCGTTGCCGTTTATTGCACATTCATTTTTGCATCTTTCTTTGTGCAAACCTCTTCAAAGTATGTACAAACAAAACTATCTTTAAGAATATCAGTGAGCTTTGTCACTCCCCAGCTTTTTTCAGTTGAAATCAATTGCAATGAAGTTTTAAATGGTTCCTGAACAACATGATAGAGCGCATACCGAATTAACACTGAGTGTATGTAAATAAACTCTCCCGTTATACTAAACAAAGACAGCTGATTCACCATACAATCAAAATTTAATAAATTTATTGTCATTTGTCAACGTACCCCATCACTTTCAAGTAATTGTACATTCTGTGTTCATATATATTACTATTTATAATTTTGATTTTTCATCTGTTGTAATAGACCTCATAATGTTTGACTGTAGTTGTAGTGAATGCATACATAAATGAGAACATTCAAGGTGCTTTTGGACAGTTTGCCGCTATTTAAATTAATTTAATAACACCATTATTTTCTTGAGGTTTCTATATTCTTTGAGTGTTGTCACTGTTAATAATATAAATACTTTTTTCATTTTCAGTCAGCTTTTCTAGTTCAATATACAACTGACTTAATTACTTATTGACATCAGTCAACACTGTACCACATACACTTTTATCTTGATTGTTTATTGGGCCTAACCTATTCGAGCCCCATTCTTCTTGATATCAAGGGATTTTAACTGAACTAATGATGCATCTACGTTTTCAACGCCATATGTTGTTTAATTGTACGTGTACTATTTGTTTTTTTAATAAAATTTACCATAGGCCGTTATAAATATACAGAAAGTATTTATACTTTATTTTGTATTTAATAATATATTAAATGTTGGTAAGTTCTTACTCATATTGTTGCTTACCTAAATCTGCTAAAACTATATTTAAGGTTTTTAATTTTTCTACTATTTTTACATAAATCATGACTTATTACTTGAATTACCTATTCAGCATAAAAATGAAATGATCTAAAAATAAAACCATGTAAAAATAACTTTACTTTAATTTTAATAAAAAAAAGTGATTTAAAAAAAATGTTTAAATAACCTATAATCTTATTAATTAATATGTTTGCAGCCTTTGCTCTGTGTGCGCTACGTTATCAATGAAACGGACAATAATTTAAAATATTTCAAAAGACAACATCTTGCTGCGTGCTCAAAACAATTGATAATAAATTATTCCCGGAAATGGACGACACAAAAGTGATTGCCTCACTCGATATTTTCTACTCTGCGTGCATGGATTTGCGGAAACATAACTACGACAAATGCATTGAGAGCTGCACAGTTATATTATCGAAAAACCCTTATGACCAGGTTGGTGGTAATTACTTTTATAAATTTATAACTGCTGATTTTGCCTGATTGATTCCATAAAACTTTATTTATTTACTTTATTTATCCTCCTTCTAGTAGAAATAAGCATACATTTAGTGCGTAGGAAAAAAAACCAAAGTAAATTCTATTACTAATAAAGTGCAAATAATCTATAGCAGCAAATATTCATAATCATCAAACAATTAAATGAAAAAGGAATAATTAGCAGTGATTTTCTTCATGCAATCGTAGACTACAAAGAAAACAATGCAAGATTTAGGATAAATGAGAATATCACAAAAATAATACGAAATAAACCTTATCATTATAATAAACCAGTGATTCCATTAAGTAGAACTACACATTTGCTATTGGCACTTTTGCAAGTTACAGATGTCCATCTTTTTTCTCTCACACGAGTCTATGGTATATAATGATATATATATGATGAATATAAAATGATTTAATTTTAAAAGTTTTTAAAGATTTTGTAATTTATAATCGCAATTGTAGAAGTAGCACTAATTGTTTGAATACATTCAATAAAATTATATACTACTACGCTAGGACCTTGTACTGTCGTCATATGTATTTTTGCCTATTTTATACTTAAAATGTAGGTCCAACTAAAACTATAGTTCTTATCAATTTTCAAAATACATAAGTGTACATTTAAATGGTAAGAAAACATGTATGTAGGTAAAAGTAACTGTATGGAACTCTAAATAATGAACTAAAAACAATTTATACCTAATTTAATTTTTAATTTTTTTTTTTTTATTCGTGTCAGGATTTTTTTATTACAAAGAATGTTTGAAAAAATGTCCTATATGGCTATATCTTCCATTCAAAAATTATGAAAAAAATAAACTCATTATGTAGAAACTCAAGGGGACAAAACAAAATTTAAGATATTGAGTTTGTAAATGTAATTACCATTGTAATGGTAGTTTTAAGGAGATTTCTATTGAGTTTGAGATTACAAACCATTTGACATATTGACTTTCGACATAAAAAGAATCTACTGCGTATACCTATCTTAAATTGTATCTATAATGTATGTATTATTCTGGTATGTTTTAAGGCGGCATGGGCTCTTAAAATGCGTGCATTAACTGAACAACTGTCTATTGATGATATTGAAGCAGAAGAAGAAGGCATCGCTGATTCTTACTTTAACTCTGATGCAATAGCTGAAAATGCTAGAGTAGGTACATCATTAAGAACAGCACAAGACACTAATAACCAAAGGTAAGATAAAGTGCATCAGTTTTATGTTAATTCATATTATCTTATGATAAAAATATAAAATTAATTAGAACTGAACAATCCATTATTTATTTGTAGGCCTCGGACAGTTGGCGGAAGGCCCTTAAGTGGTATAGTTCGTCCATCAACTTCATCTGCTGGAGGTAATAATTTACAAATGGCTTTGAAAACACCACGCACTGTCGGTTCCTCAAGACCGTTAACGTCTCAATCAGCTAGAAATATACGCCTCGGTACTGCGTCTATGGTCTCCCAGATTGATGGTCCTTTTATTAATATATCCCGTTTAAATTTTCCTAAATATGCATCTGATAAACAACTTTCAAAGTTGTTGTTCAACTACATATATTATCAACAAAACGATATTAGAAATGTAAGTATATATTAATGGTTATTTCAGTTATTAATGTTAAATGTGGGTATTTGAACGTATTATGAATACTTCATTTAGGCATTAGACTTTGCTGTGGAAGCAACTAAATGTTGCAACTTTGAGGACCCTTGGTGGAAAGTACAGCTGGGAAAATGTTATGTAATGTTAGGATTACTACGAGACGGGGAAGCTCAGTTTAGATCTGCTTTACAACATGGACCTAATATTGAAGTGTTCTTGCGTCTTTCACGATTATTCATTCGCCTCGACCAGCCTTTAAGTTCGTTAGACATATGTCAGAAAGCCATGTCTTGGTTTCCACATGAAATTACATTACTCATCGAAATGGCTAGGTATAACTAAATACAGTTGTAATTTAATTTATTTATTATTTCTCCTGCACATGTGATTTCATCAATTTCCACGTAAATAATGATAGCACTTTTATAATGTATTATAGATTATAATTTTTTTTACACGTTGTTAATACACAGTTATTAAATACAAATTCAACTGAAATGACTAAAAATTCAAATTTGCACATGTTCATTGTAGAAATGAAATTGTACATCTCTATATTTATTTAGCTTTATAATCAATGTGAAGTATTATATTATATTATATTATAAATTTGCATGTTTATGGTAATTTAAAAAAAGTTGTATTTTATATATATTTTTTTTTTCAGAATATTTGAGGGTCTAAACAATATACCAATGTCAGTTAAATACTATAGAGATATACTTGAATTGGATGCAACAGATATGGAATCAATTGCGTGTATTGGATTACATCATTTTTATTCTGATCAGCCCGAAGTAGCTTTAAGATATTATAGGTTGATATATAATTTTATGAATTTTGTTCAATATTTCTTTTTGTGTTTGAAACACAATATAAATAATATTATTTTTACAGGAGACTGCTACAAATGGGTTTATACAATGCTGAGCTTTTTAATAATCTAGGACTGTGCTCATTCTATGCCCAACAATTTGATGTAGTTACGGCATGTTTTGAAAACGCATTAAGATTGGCATTAGATGATAATGCAGCAGACGTCTGGTACAATATCAGTCATGTGGCAATTGTGAGTATCTATTAAGATATTTGTCTAATAAGAATGGTTTTTAATGTTGTACATTCCGCAGGGTTTTGGTGATTTGGATATAGCCGAGCACAGTTTGCATTTAACATTATCTTTGAATAGTTCTCATGGTGCAGCTTTAAATAACTTGGCTGTATTGCTATGGCGTAAAAACAATGTGTCCAGGGCAGAATCCTTATTGAACTCTGCAATAGCAGCTGAAGATCACCTTTACGAACCACATTATAACAGAGCTTTACTAGCTCAAGAGGTAAAGACTTTGTTTTTAAACTACTTAAATAAATTGTGTTAAGTTAAATTTAAAAATCTCAGATAAGTCATTGAATAAAATTTTTAACAGCTAAAATTTTTTTTTTTTTAAATTAAATTCTAGTAGAACAATTAAAAACAATTTTGAATTTTATAATACAATACTCACAACTTATTTGTATAATATTACTTTAACTTAATTATTTTTAACTGATATTTAAAAAGATAAATAATTAATCTTAAAATATAAATGAAACATTATATCTAAAATGGATTGGATTCTTGAAATTTTCTTTGATAAAAGCTCTTATATACACAACACAACATCAAATAGTATGAATATAATATATCTCTTGTATTATATTAAAGAAATATTTTAATTAAATAAGGTATTTTGTAAATATTAAATAATTTATAACAATACATTATATTACTAAATAGTTAATTGATAATATTTTCTTTTTCCAGGAAGGTGATCACCAAACAAGTTATGGTATGGTAAAGAAGTCGCTCTCAATATATCCTAATCATTACAATTCTAGAGATATTTTAAACGAATTAAAAAAATACTTTTCTAGTCTTTAAAAATGATTAGTTTAGTCTATAATTTATTAATTAATTGTATAATTGTATCTCTTGGTCATATCTTTAACATGTAATTAAGGATGACATTATAATTAAATATTATCTATCAGGTAACATTTTTTTTTACTTATAAACAAACTGGTTGAAATAAATATATATGTTTTTTTTCTTTTCGCTTTATAACATTTTTGTTGGAGTCGTCTAATATAGAATGAATAAATAATTGGTCGTTTTGGATTAAGATATGTTACAATCCGATGTTAATTCCCTTTTTTGCTGCTATGGGCAGAAATTCTCCTTGTAAGTATGGATTAAAAGCCTGTAAAAACAACAATTATACTATATTGTGTTAATTATTAATTATAAAATGTTCTTATTGTTGTGCTTTTGCACAATTAGCATTATTGATGTACCTAGAAAATTAACTAGAAAACTGAAGGAAAAAATACTAACCTTCTTAACGTGGAATTTTTTCGCAACCAAACTCTTATGTTCATCATCTACCTGTAAAGATAAAATACATAGTCACATCTTGAGCAATAAAATATTGAATAAACATTCAAAATACCTGAAATTTTCTTACAAGTTCGTCCACGTCAACACTGTGTTTGGTGCCAGTATTCGATCTTGCACAGTCAAACATATGTTCAGAATCACACATGCATTCTTGGGATTCCTGATAGTCTCGACTGAATGCCGCCGTATTTTCAAAATCCATTATACAACCATCTTCATCTGAAAGTGTAAGAGTACCGTTTCTTTGATACTTTTATTTTCTTAAGTTCTATTTTTAACTTTTTTGACATTTAATATTTGTTAATACATGGGATGATTAATACAATTTAAGTTTATACTGATACACTGATACATTCATTTTTGTATCGAGATCTTTTGGTAGCTCTTTTATAATAATATGTCCTGCCTAGATAGTGGTGGCCGTATTTAAAAACGTTTTGTGTAATATTATGTAATGCTTATTATGTATGGAACATTGTGCTACTGTGACTGTTGGGTATTGTACCCTTGCTGGTCTTCATTTTAACTAATTCATGAGGCATTGCAACCTCAGGTTCAATTTAAAAAATGTATTTTCTAATAACAATGGAATTGAAACAACTTTTTTTTTACACTTTCATTTGTATCACAATGTATTCCAGGATGTTTCCAGAAAACATTTAAAGTATACAAAATTATATTATTTTAATATTTCAAAATTCACATTTTAAAGTGGTGTTTGCATAAATGTTTTGATATTCAAGATGGCCAATACAAATTTTAAGTTTTGAATATCATCGCACCGAATATAAAATAACAGATTGAACAAAGTTTGAATCATATAGAGTTCGCATTTTTAGCAGGCAACAAAGTGCAAGATGTATGTTAGTAAAAAATAAATATAAACCACTGTAAAAGTGGTTACAATAGACAATTGGGAATGTTATACAATTAAAAAAATTTTACAATTTGGACACAATAGATACCTATACAACTGAATACAGCACAATTTTCTTTACATATTAATAAATATTATATTAAGATTACCTATATCTGTTTTAGGGTTTTGTTAAATAAGTATTTTCTTATTTTTGGCTACTAATTTAATTACAACTAGCGGAATTTATTGTGACTTAACACTTAAATTGTACTTTTGAATTCAAGGGTTCAACTCGTGTAAGTTTTAAATAAATAAGTATTACCTATTAATTTAAAACTAACACAATACCTTATGCTAACCTTTCTTGACATTACATTATGGATGTATACAATAGAACCTACTCTAATTATTCTAAAGCAATGATTTTGATTCCTACATTGTTTTATTCCTAAGAATATATTTATTTTATTTATTTTAATTTATTAAGGAAAATTGTAGGCCGTAGTGATAGTTTTTATTCTTATTTATTTAAAATTGTTAAGAATAGGTATAGTACGTAGCTACAATTTCAGTTTTAACTATTTGGTTATTTGTTATTGATATTTTTGTTGCTATTGTCCCCGAGTTTTACCTAACCTTAAACTGAGTTTTGTAATCTAGTTTAGTTTATTAGAGCCAATAGGTGTATTACGATTTACGAAGAAGACAAGAAGTTCACTTACCCGTGTATCCCACCGGACATGGGTTGGGCGGATTGCAGTAGGCCGGCAGCGTGGCGTCGGTTTTCACTTCATTTTTGTTTCTCGTCGGACTGTCTGGGTTCAGGGTCTGCACCCCTTCGCCGGCACCGCCTGCAACATGCAGCCAGGAAGAAAGACAATGTATTATAATATTGTTATAGTCTATAGACAAAGGTGGGAATTAAGTAGGTACTAAGGTAAAAAGTTATTTGGTTTTTAAACTTTTTAACTTAACTATAGTTGCCTAGTTAATTTTATAATCAACTTAATAACTTAAATAATTCAAGTAATTTAGTAACCGTCGTAATAACTTAGCCATATTTAACAGTTGATTAAAATAACAAAATGTTTAGTTAAAATAAACTTTAAACACATCTATACCTGTTATAATTATTTAATTATTTTTATTTGATCATGCTGTAGGTACCTACCAGTAGCAGATTTGATTCATCTTCTAAAGGAGTTGATATTTAATGAGTTAGGTACTAACGTGTTATTACCTAAACCAGTACAACTAGTCAGCAATTAATAGATAACTATACATTACCTAGTGCAAATAGGGGGGGACTTTATCCCTCTAAATTTCTGCCAACTCTCCCCAATTTATTAATTCATAATTTCCTTAATCGAAACCATAAACGTTACGATTTGTATACCTTGTCTGCCCGAGTAACTAATGGGTAATGGCAACCAGGGGGGGGGGCAAATGTCCCCTTTGCCCCTTCTTCCCCCAATCGTCGTAGTTTCACTGTTCCTACACTTTGTTTAGCCAATTTTAGTACTTTTTGTTCCTCTGGATCCGCCACTGATGGCAATCATCACTAATTTCTACTAATTATTTCTCCTGCAACCAATAGCAACCATTTATAAACAAAAATATCCATCGTAAATCTCAAAATTCCTGTTCGAGCACCCTCCTGGTTCAATATTGTGAATCTAAACCATCCAGCGACCCACTCACTCACTCAACCTCACACCAAAGATTTCATCAAAATTGGTCAAGCCGTTCAAATAGCCAACACGGCATACGGAAGAATTGTATATACATATATATATATTATAAAGATATTACTGTGAGTCGCCCTTCTAAAATCCTATGTTTCTGTATCTCCAGGCGCCAGCTATAATGGACCGTATATAGAGAGAAAACGAACGTTGCACGTACCGCTCATGTACTGCGCACCCCACAGCGTGCCATGCTGCACGTACTCGTTGTCCCGGATCGACGGCACTGCGTTCGGGCCGTTCGAGGCCGCGTCATCGTAGTCGGCTCCTGTGGGTTCACGTTCGGTGGTCTTCATCCGTGGCCCGTACCTCGCCGCCGCGTCGTACTTGCCACCGTCCATCTCTGACTTGACGATGTCCTTTTCCAGTTGGCTGATGACGTTCTCCAGCAGTTTGCTCCGAACGTACTCAGAGTCCTGCGGGATTATCGTGGAAACGAGACGATTTAATAACATAATATTATAATTGTTACACATCCTACCTATATCACTCTTTGTATAGGTAATATAATATGAGTAATCAAGGCCGTATCTGAGTGGAAGTCCAGGGGGTCTGGACCCCCTCCCCCGAAATTTCTTCAATACGTCTTATTTTTAACCAAATATCAAAAACTAAATTCAATAAAATTACAATATACATGTTTTACATTTTTATAACTAGGTACATAGTATACATACAATAATTTCATCAAACCACGTTTAGTAGGTAGGTATAGATAATGGAGGATTTAATTTACACTTCAACTATAATATACATTTTTGTAGGGGCAAATTTTAATATTAGAAGGGTTAAGTCTTTGCTAGCCAGTCTCCAAATTGCGCATATGAATTTATATAATGTATAATATATGTAGGTATGTTTTAATAAATTACTCATTACTGCCATCATGGCATCATCACAACAAAAGCTTGACACATAATCTTTTGATAATATATTTTAATTATTAGCTATAGGTGCTTGACTTTGTATAAAATATTAATCAAATTTGATTTAAAATAAATTATAACACTAGGTGATAAGTAATAAGTATTATTTAGTACTTATTTTATAACTAAAAATATATTATGATGGATTTTGAACTTTTGAAGGTATATCACAATTGACAGGACATGTTGATGTTGATGTCTGTATATTGAAGTATGAAAGTGAACGTTTACTATTAGGAAGGTACTACCTACCTACTGCTGGGAATTTCGAAAGATTTCCTCCACCGTTTTGCAATGAAGACTGATGTATAGATTACAAGTGGTAAATCTCGGGACTGTTCTCAAAAATAGAAAAAAATAGATGTCGCTTAATTGTAACTATAGTAACTTGTAAGTAAAGTTAAATTATAATGATGATTAATATTCAATTATAACATTTATAACCCTCTTGCGCGTGAATCGTGTGACATTCTAGTATCGTCATCATGCGATATATCGGAAATTTGTTAATTGTCTGTTTGAGTAATTTATTAGGTGTGAAATGCGTAAATTATAATTTATATTGTATCTATTGGTTTAATGGTTTTTGGATGTTTACCATTAGTATTTAAAAACATTTCACCATAGTCCATAATATACACCAGTACCAAGCACCAGCATTCAAACTGTTTTCAAGTGTTTTGATCTGAAATAAATTACTTTAAATAAACAAAATGAATGAATTAATCGGTTCTGTCAAAATTATTACATGATAAAAAAAAATATAATATAACGTATAATGATCACAAAATGTCAATGCGTTGGCCGTTGGTTAATAATAACCAAATACCAATCAATATTTATATATGATATATTAAATAATAAATTAATAAATATTTTCAGAATTTTACAATTAATGAAAGTTATCGCGGTGTTTAGGTTTTATATCCAACTCTGAAGTTATTTTATATAAAAAATCTCAGTTGGAAAAAAATCCATTAAAAAATGTAATTACTCAAATAAAGTCATGATGATGTATGGTTGGTTGCTCTTACACCACAAAATGTCAGTAAGATATTTCATTGTCTGAAAAACAGACTTTATTTTGACAAAAGGTTGACAAGTAAATAATGGATTATTTTTAATGTTTGTTTTTTTCACAAAATTATACTGAAAATAAAACACTGTTATGTATTATGTAAGGTAGACAGGTAGCATAATACATTTGGGATTACATAAATTCTATTTATATAGGTAGGTATACTTGTTATATTTTAAGGTTCACTGTTTTCAAATTAATTTCAATAAATTAACTATAAGCAGCGTTTTTATTGTGCAATGTTGTATGTATAGTGTGTACCTACCTGAATAATGGTATATACTATATAGTACACTACACGATGGTACACGACACACTTATATGTCGTACACACTTTTAATTTAATTTTTCATCAACAATATATACCTATAGGCTATATTATTACAATATAAATATTCTAAAATACTTCAGATATTAAAATACTATAGTGATGTCATAATATACAATCTACGTCATGTATGATATGTTAATAATGATATGTAAGCATGTTTGATAATATTATAGGTAACTCTATACTATTTAAGTACTTACTATATTTATTATTTACACAACACATTAAAAAAAAAAATTTTTTTTAATAATTTATTTATAAGCTTCATTTATATTTCTTTACAATAAGTTATGTATGAGTTCCAATTTTTTTACTTTCAGATTAAGTAGGTGCCTATACATACCTGGCTACCTACTATAAAATGTTGGGATAGGTATACGAAGTGCGTTGTATAAACATTGACAATTAATGCTCTCTTGCTACTCCTTTTTTTATTATTTAAATATATTCAATCGGCTTACAATAAAAACAATAAGTAATAAGGATACAATAGAAAAGTATATACAAACATGAATCACGTGAAGAGGTGAAACTCTTTTGAAACATTATCATTGTTTTTATTTTATTTTCCTATTTTAGGAGGTCCAGCTGGTCTCTAGACTAGTTTCTTTTTAATCGACGTGTAATTTGTGGTAATTTGAGAGTAGACATGTATTTAATGGAGGGGCTTATATGGTTTGTTAATTTTGAATCGAAATTTTTTTGTAAGCTATCGTTACTACCGTTACAACTTACAAGCTAGTCGTTTACTGTTTGAATTTTTAGGTCATTATGGAGGGCTGAATTTGTTATGTGCCATGGCGCACCGGTGATAATAGTCTTATTGTAATTTACTGGAAAGCTTGTAGAATGTTTTCCGGTTTATCTGAGCCCCAGATTTGGATGCTGTGTGACCATACTGGCCTGATGATTGCTTTGTATAGCAGTTATTTGTTTTTGTGACTCAAGTTTGATTTAAGTAGAGGTCCAAGTAGATGGAGGCGAGAGTTAAGTTGTTTTCGATTTTCCTTGGTGTGGTTTGACCAGGTTAATCTTTTATCCAGAGTGATACCTGGGTATTTGCAGGTTCACTGATGCAGTGAGATTGGCTTGTTGTTGAAATTTAGTGGGAAGCATTTCATTTTTTTTTAGGGAAAAGTTCACCTGAGCCTTTTACGTCATTGATTTTAATTTTCCAGTTTTTGGCCCAAGATTCTATTTTATTTAGATGTAATTGTAGATTTTGAGACGCGATATCAGAATTATTATTTGAAGTAAGTATTGCTGTGTCGTCAGCAAATAAGGCCCTTGTTAGTTTGACCCTGGGGAAGTCCAGCTTTAATATTCGGAACAGTTGAATAATTATTTTTTTGACGAACTGAAAACGACAGATTTTTAAGATATGATTTGGTTATTAAACAATATGGTGAATGGAGAAACTGTTTCAGTTTAAATGGAAGCCCGTCGTATTAATACGGTTGAATATCTGGGATATATCTAAATATACCCCGGGGTGGTATTGCCTGGTCTAGAAGGAGGTTGGATTTTATCAGTGATTTTATGGATTTGGTGTGGATTGTGTTGTGTTTGCTACGAAAACCGAATTGTGATTTTGGTAATATACCATGGTGTTTAATTAGTGGTGTAATTATATATAGAATTAGTTTTTCAAAGAGTTTTGTAAATGTAGGGTTTTTATAAAGTTTACTATAGTAAACTGATGGAACGATAAGAACTGTTCAGCTGCTTAGGCTTATTGGGTTTAGAGATCATTATGATAACTGAATACTTCCATGCCGGTGATACCCGATTGAGCACGGTCGTTATCGTCCGACCTTTTAGACGACCCGATTGAGCACGATAAAAAAAAAAATATTGTGTACAACGTTGTCAGATTTTCACTAGTACCTTCGTATGTTGTGTAGATATTACCAATAGGTAAATACTAACATATTAGTCGAAAACGATTTTGCTATCGATCGATGGGTAGGTATAGGTACCCACGGAAGTTGAAAAT